>JARJDQ010003371.1:0-12399 GCA_030264215.1 Geostiba sp. GC000077 | reverse complement strand
TCGAACTATGAATCGTACTTAACTGTCGTTACTTACGTCAGTTAGCCATAAGCGCGCTAAGCGAGATCTCCCGCTCACTTGCTCTTAAGCGCGCTTATGGCCATCTGACGTCAGTTCATCGCATCGTATGCATCGTCCATTATAAGGGGTTCGTTTTTCTGAAACGAAATCTAAAAAATGACAATGTTTGAAGTTTTACCCGATGAGTCATACTTCACCTGGTTTTCGCATGGTAGAAGCTGTGTGACTCATCGCAAACTTTGGAATTTTATTTTGACCGTTTGGAGGCTTCAAAAAAATCGCAGGAAAATCTCACATGTACAACATATCACTGATCAAGTATATTCTGTGTCCATTGAACTAAACATGGAAGAACTAAAAAAATTAAGTATTATTTTTGTCTTTCTATCAAAATCTTCTCTCTTCTCTTAAATACTAGGAGCCCCAGTAGAGTGTAACTGTACTATGGCGGACAACCAAAGTGGCGCAAAAATTTTAATCCCAATGGACCTGTGTCTTCTATGAATTGTCACTAAGTTTTGCCGATACTACGAATATTGACCACGACAATACCAAACCCGCGTTTCCCTGCTCAGGGGATTATCCGACGCCACTTTGGTTGTCCGTCATTGTACAATGTCCAATGTCTCGTATTGCATTGGATTAAAATTTGTGTAGAATTTAAAATTTAAGGTCGTCGCTGTAATCGTATAGTCGTCATAAATAGCATCCATATACGTTGCGTGTCCTACAGTAAAGAACTACAGGTCTCCGCAAAGGTAAAAAGATCACTTTACACTTTATTAGTGGCGTTTTATAAACGTTTATCGTATGAAATGAAATGTTATATATTGTTATTAGGTCGGGAGGGAATAATTATTATCCTATCATTCCTGTCATATTGTAACCGTTGTTGAATGTAATTATGTTCATCTGAAATGAAGAATAAATAAATAACAGTACAATGAAGGTGTTTGCTTTGAAATATTGATATTTATTTCATCCATTTATGCCTTAAATGTTAATACAATAAATTACTAAATACGAGAGCTAAAACTAGTAGTTCCTAGTTATACATTATCTAGCTTCTTTTGCGAGGTAATAAATTAAGTTTTATTCGTTCTATTACATTCAAGCATTTATACTGAGCGATCGAAAATAGTACCGTTGTCAATTTAAATTGGAAATCATATTTTCATCATTTTCTCATTATCGATCGCTCTGTACATGCTATACAATTCGGTATAATTTATCAATACATTTGAGCCCTTGTCACATTATCTAACACCCTCACACCGTTTCCTGTTTCCCCCAAAATTTTAGATAACAATATTATCACTGCTTGTACTACTTTTACTACAATGCAAAATATTGTTCTGCACAAGAAGTTTGCATCGTGAATATTTGCATGTCACGTGCGCACGGTGTAGATGTAGCAAAGTGTAACATGACACGAATACCTCAGGCATGGACATCGGCATCCGCAGGTAAATTACTTAGAAATGTATAATTGTCTGATTGATGCGGCGGTAGTCGACGGTGTGGTAGCGCGTGTACGCCTCGGACAGGCTAACCAGAGCGTCAAGCATCGCCTCGGCATCGACGTGCGGCGTCATATCGACGGTTGGTCCTTGGAAAGCTCGGCCATCGTGACCGTCATCGCCGCCGCTGCGTTTCTGGCGTTGAGGGCGGCGAATGCGCGTGGGTCGTCGTCGGCGGCGTCTGCGTCGGAACATCGCCATCGTCACCGGCGCTGCGGTTGAAGAGGTGATCACAATAATCTTCTTCCGGTGGCCCCCCTTGTCCTTCACGCTTTGCACCACCAGGCAGAGGAGGTACCCACCGAACGCCAGGAAGGCCAAGGTGGTGATTGACATTTGGAAGATGGAACCAATGCCTTTCTTCGATTTGTCCTCCTCCCAACCGCCACGGTTTATTGATGATGTCGACTTGGATCGCGGCTTGGACTTTCGGCGAAGTGCCATCGCCACGGGCCCCAAGGGACCCGTCGAGGAGCCATTGGAATTGTCAACTCCAGCACGTGATTCTATATTGATGGAATTATCCTCGTCCACGTCTTCTTCATTGGCCTGCTCGATCTCCCTGATCGGCAGCTCGAACTGATTCTTCACACTTAGCAACTTATCGATCGAGAGCTCACTGAGCGTTTGTATGTCGTACGTGCTGGTAAAGTCCTGCGAGCGTACCGTGTTTACGTTTAGATGTGTCACGAATAGAAAGCACGTTAGTAGCGCGCTGCGAAGCATCTTGCATCGGACCCAACGAGCGTCGGATCGCAACTAAACTCATTTTTTGCGAATTCGTGCAAGCATGGCGCTGGCGGATACCCAATGTGGCTGCATTTCGTTCTTCTCTGCCGGGCGCACAACTCACACACACATCAACCACCAAACCACAGTGGTTGGAGAAAGAGAAACAATTATGAACGTTGACATGGAAAATTATCGAAGCTACTTTACTCTTCTTTACTCCTCGAACAAAAGATGTGCATGGTGTGGTGTGGTGTGGTTGTCGCACATGACCTGCCATGCTGAGCGTGTATTCACATTTTTCCAGAAGCAAATAGTGTCGCTCCGCTCGCGTTTAGTCGCAATCGGGCTGCCGTAAGATGCACATCAAAGCTGCTATCATCCTCCTTGCAGTCCTCTGTACCATACCATCCTATTCCTTGGTAAACGGAGATGAGGGTGTTCTCGGGAAGATTAAATCCGGATTTGCCTACGCGGGGAAGATCCTCGGCTTGGATCGAGCTGCAGAAGTGGCGCAATTAGTCAGCCAGGCATTTGGTGGAAGGACTGCGAGAAAGGGAGATCCAGGGGACCCTGGAAGTACGTTGTTCAGCGGATTCCTGAGGGTCCTGGGCTTTGATACCAAGAGAATTGGAGCGATTGCAGTCAACGCTATCATCTTTATCGCACAAATTGTAAGTTAGCCATCAGTATTCTTATATCATCCTACAATCGACTTCAATTTTAAGATCAGTACATCTCTATCAAAACCTCCTCCGGCATTCGTCACCTCTGAGAGGAACCTCGACGGGACCCCAATGGATTGGATGATGGCCAACTCAGAAGTGCAACAATACCTAAAGCATGCTAAGAACAAAAACCTACCAAATCATATCATCAATTATCTGCAGGAGGGCAACGCTTCTGAGAACATTGGTTGCATACAGTTGCTCATCTGTAAGAGTGCACCACTTGTCTGGGGAATGCAACGCGCCATCAGGAGGACGAAAGGGAAGAAGATTAAAATTGGCAAATCAGTACTAACGGAATATTTGCCCACTTACGATGAGCTAGCTGATCATGGAGATGCTTGTGAAATTAAATATCCACATTGTAAGCTACCGGCAACCTAATCCTTAGATCTTACCTAACCTATAATACTCTTGTAAACATAAATGTTAATTTATTAATTAGTATCTATAAGTGTTACAAACGCACAAGAATAAATATGCTAAGTACGTGTAACTGTAATTCGGTAATTATTTGGCGTTGCCTTTCTTCTCTTCCTTGAAATATTCCTCCTCCTCGCGACACAATCGCAGTTTATCATGGGATTTACCCGACTTCAAATCGCAGATGATCTTCAAACGGCACTTCTTATCCTTGCACGCTGGTCGCACTGGACTGCCTTTGTAAAAGTACTTGAAGAACTTATTAAAGACTTTATCATTCATGATCATTTGATTAACAAGATTCGACCACTCAGCGGGACGTAAAGTCTTCATCCCGAAATCGGCACGTGCGCTGTATAACCGTCTCCATTCGGTTGGTGAACCTGTCGGCGCCATATTTGCTTTGTCCAGGTCCAAAATCCACGTTTCATGATCAATGACTTCCTGAAATATTGACACTTTATGTTTAGCATTCGAAAGTGGGAAGAAATGAAAGTTGAAATGATTAAAGTGCTCAGTTTTCGTGTTTGCATTTTATGTGCGCGTTCCAGTTCTGAATTTTGCGCCGCGCTGACAATGCCACCAAACTAGATACCCATGCGGGTGTAACTCATTAGCCTCGCCCCACGAAGACACCGAAATGAATAATTTCGCGCGCACATTGAAGGCAAGCAAGGTTGCATGTGTGCGCGAAGTGGAATGGAAATATTTGGATTGTCAACTCACTCTCATCGACGACATGCGATCGCCGTCCACGTAGTAGATGCGGTAGCCAGGATTCAAATTTTCAAACGTTGTGACTGAAGGACCAATGTACGCCACTGCAGTTGCTCTACCTGAAACACAGTTTATTGTAATAATTCCCAATAATAAAATAAAAAGAACTATATATACATAGGTATACAATAATATTGTGTGCTAATATTTAAATGTAATATTTTCTTCTATTTGAAACCAATATTTCCTGATAACAAGTTTTCCAATCTAATATTTTAAACTTCGGATTGTAACTTTAAAATGCAATTCTTCCTACGATATTGCCAGTAGATCAAAAGTTTCAATTGGAATAGATAACAAATGAAATATTCTTTCAATTACACCTTTAAGTAAAACAGAAAAATATTTAGAAACAAAGTCGTATACGAAACTTTATCGCCCTGTATCGCGGTCATGAAGAATAATTTACCTACTTTTTTTTGCTAAATATGTACTTCTTTCAAGGCCATCTATAAAACCTCCAGGGATAAGACGCGATTAATAAATCACCCTGTATACAGGGTGTTTACGGCCTTTAGTTTATCCTTCTATGGGATGATAGTACGCCTCATAGAAGTGAATTAACAAAAAATAATCTATGTAAAAGTCTTCTCATTGACGAGATAATAATTCTTTTTTGTTTTTACCATTTCATAAATAATTTCCAATCTAAGGTATAAGCTTCTAAGGGACTATAGTACATCTCAATAGAAGTCGCTGTACCGCAAATTTTAGTAAAAGTCAATAAGAATTTTCTTAATTTGTTACCATTAATAAATAAAAATTAACATTATTATCTCGACTTTTACTAAGATAATATTTGGTTTATCCACTTCGTTTGGAGTGTACAATCATCCCCTAGAAGAACATACACTAAATCCTATCTATCCATTATCTTGCAAATGAGACGACATTTATTAAGATATTCCCTGTATGACATTCCCTGTATAATTCTAATTCTCATTCGAATTATTTGTTCGACCAGATATTATTCGGAGAAATGATTATATTTCTCAAGTGTAATGATTCTGCAAAGTTGGGTAATAGTAATATTCATTGAGTCGAATAATTGCCATTATGTAAAGCAAATTAGTATGGCCATTATCTTGTTTGCCAGTTTTTCAGCGTCGCAGACAATCAAGTGGCGCACAAGCTGAAGCAGCCGGCATTCGCTGGAAACGAATGAACAAAGTGCAGGATAAGTGACAGGTACACTCACTGGTGAACTCGTCGTCGTAGAACAATTCGAACTCGTCGGTGTGCGTGTGCCCGAAGAACTGTGCCACGACGGTGTTGCGAAATCGGTTGATAATATCGTAATAGTTCTTCGACCAGACTTTGATGCAATCGCCGGCGCCGGGCGGGATGTGGCCTGCAATGCGCGACCGGATCGTTTAAAATCACATCAAACATCTCACAAACCGAACCGATCCTCGGCAGGGCGCTCACCTATGATGTGCACCTTTTCGCCGTTGCTCTCGGCGGCGGTGAGCTCGTGCACGAGCCATTTGAGCTCCTTGGCCGGATCGGTGCTGTTCAAGACCAGCCACCTAACAAAGTAAATAAGACGCGGTTATTAGACACTAATCACAATCAAGTAGGTATCGCAAAACGGAAGTAGCGTTAGTTGCCGGCTTGTTAATTTGAAGTGATTGCGGAGGACTGCGGAGGACTGCGGAGGACTTACCAACTGAAACTGTGGCAATAGTTCATGTTCAAGGAGACGAGACGGAATTTCGGTCGGATCAGCACCGAGTAGAAGCCGCCTTGAATTAGTGTTGTGTTGGTTTCCGGTGGCAGCCACTTTGCCCATTCTTTTGACATGGCGTCGTACAGCCATGCAACTGATTGAGTTTCCGCTTTCATCCATGGCGGTGGAAAACTAAAATAAACGCAATAGTTAAAAAGCTATAAAACATTATTTCTGGTTTGACCAGAAAATCAATACTTATCGTATAAATGAATTATAAATGACCTAAACATAAAGTGTGAAACTCTTTACACTATAGAAATACGTATAACCGTGTATATTCATGCCGGTTTTACACGTTTTTTTTGTTGAGTCATCGAGGTATAGCCAACCACAAAATGAACTTGAAATCTATGTTCGTTTAGTTTTTGGTATAATTTCGAAACACAAACACATGACACAAAAAGTTCTTGTTCTTGTTCGTATTGGTACGTAAATGACACCCATATCATGAGACAACACTTTTTGACTTTCAGGGTTAATAAAATCATAAAAACCTAATTTCTACTTAATTACACCATGCGTACCACGAGCTCGTTGTTCCTTCGTTTCGTAATCATATTTCTCTCATTTTCGATTAAGAATTGCGTTTCTTGTGTGCGTTCGAAGTAAAGTAAATGACTATAATTAGCAATAATGTCATAAGCAGTCGTTTATTAATTAATAATAACATGTCGTGCGTTATGCTCTTTGCCATTGAGTGCTTGCCTTCAATGGCAACTATTTAATCGCTACTTCTATGATGACTTGATGACTGACGAGGTATGATTGGTATTTTAATGCATACTTTTAAAAAGTTGCAGAGCCGATGAAAATGACAAAAAAATATATGCCTTGCAGTACGTACTTGCCTGATGGTACGCCTTCGTGGTTGCCCAAGGTCGGGAAAATCGGCACGCCGGGAAACGCCGCCACCAGGTCGTTGATGGTGTCGCGCACATTCATCAATGTTTGCTCCTTCGTTTGCCGCCAGATATCATGCGGTGGAATGTCTCCCGTCCAAATGACGTAGTCTATATCCTGAAAAGCATCATTACGTTGACATTGGAAGTGGAAAATTGGCACTGAATGCAGACCCAAATTATTGGTGACTTAATTATATTGTAAATGTTAAATTAATGTTTACTTGCTTTGTGCACGGTAGCAATGTGCTCCAACATGTTATCAATGAGTAATTTCGGTGTATCACATTTCATGTACGAGCCATATCTGGAAAATTCACACACAATGTAAATATGCCATTTTTATACATGCGCAACGTGTGATTCTGATGCAACACACCTTCCAGCTGCAATGACACTTTCATTGTTTGCCGGAAAACTGCTAAAGTTCCGACAACATAATGGCTCCTGGCAGTTGGCAACGCTGCCTTCTTGATACTCGGGATCGTAATGCGTGTCGGAGAGATGAAGCACTTTGAAAACAGGTCCATCCTCCTGCAATCGCAAATTACACACACAACTAATAACATCAAAAATCGGCAGTAAGGTCACATTGCGCAACTATTCAGCTAATTGACATGATACATGAAATTTGATGAGAATTGGTATTTAGTTGGATGGCGATTGGTGTAGTGTGTGCGTGTAATTACGTGATGTTTGTTCATATTTCATTCTTATTAATTACATATACGTACCGCCGGTGGAGACGAATCCCAAATATCGTAATCACCGTTGTTGCTCGCTTGAAAATCGCTCGCCGGCTCTGGCGGTAGATCAATGTGCCAATCATGAGTTGGATTATCCACAAGGCCGCACTTTTCACCCAAGAGCAAACTGCAAATCTTCTCGGAGCCTTAAATTCAACATATTACTATCATTTATTAGCAATTTCAAAGTTTTGAAGCCACATAGCAGCCATCTTGTAACCAACCCTAACAATCATCAAACTATATGACAAAACATGTTTTTACCACTATCATGGAAGCGTTAAATGCCATAAAATATGAGTTTCATGATGCGATGCAAATTAGCGTGATAATTGTTTGCGTTGATGTTTTGATCATCGATTGTGTCCGATGCAATGCAATAATTTGCATGTTAGCGTAATGGATGTAGCATGTAGGTACTTACTGAGTGTGCATACTTTCAAGGCGGGCAAAACGACAGGGCCGTACGTATCAAAAATGCCAGTGCATACGATTTCCACCGCAATGTTCAAAGATACGCAGACTCCCAAAAATTTGTCGCGCAACTCTTCAACAGTTGCGTTTTCGTTGTCGACTTCAGCGCGCATGAGAGTTATACCTGTTGATACACCACACATCTAAATTATTTGTTATATACGTTCTAAGAGATTGTCTCTTAATGTTAAGGCCATTTTATGCAATCGTTGAGCAATGCGCAAGAATGCAACAATAATTGTTAGATTACCTAACCGGCAGGCGGCGCAGGTGAGTTTTGAAGTGAGCGACTCGAGATGACTTCCCACACCACCATCCACATCATCTTCATCGGTCTCTTGAGTCTAAAATTGTCAACATTTCAAAGTACGTTTTAACCATTTTAACCGGTGTACATTTGCTTGTGTCTTTTGCGGCAGTGCATGAGTTTTGGCTTCCATCAGGATGGGTTCGTTGTGTTGCAGTTGCTGATAATCCCAGGGATCGTCAAAGTTCCCAATCGTGATCGCCTCGATCGGCGTTGCGCGCACCACACGTGCACCACTGAAAATTACAAGCACCGCTGCCGCCCACGCCAAACCCAAACCGCTCCGCTTTGAAACTGACATTTTGTGCGCGCAAAGTGCATCAAAGCTGCTCGAAGTGCGTTCCTTTCGCAAAACGCTGTTTGCTTGGCATGGCCAATCCCGCTGACCGGTGCGATGCAACAATTAGCTGCGACTGACCTGGAGACAACTCGCCAGTCTTTATTATTGTGGAGAGTGTTTTTTTTTTTCAACTTTTTGTGACCCAAGGCTAACTACTCACACTCGCGCACCACGCTCGCACATCTACATTAGCCTGGCGTTTTCACCATCAAACACATTACCACACTCGTAAACTTCATGCATATGCAATTCCAAGAAGTTTTGGAAAAGTTTTGAATCACATTTTAAATGTTGTTATTACTTTTACTGTTTTACTTCAGCGTGTTGTCTGTGGTGCTCGGCGGTGCAGACTGGACACAAACTGGACAAAATACGTGCAGGATGTTCTTCTCTTATCAAGATCGAACCTAATACAAATTTAATGCATTCCGCCATTGTTTTGAAACATTAAACGCGGAACGCGGCCCGTTGTTTTATAGACTAGTTATTTTTATGAATAAATCATACCTTATAAACAACGCAATCAAGATAGTAATTGGGCACTAATGGCAGTTGGTGGACACACAGGTCGGATGATTATTTATGGTTATTATAAAGCGATATTTTTGGAAGTAAACAATGATTATTGTTTTGTGTGTATTGTGTTCGACAATCAGTTTGAAGAACTAATTTCGGCGGTTATTTTCATTATTCACTATTCAGTGGGTATTGTTTGGGAATACCTTGCTGTTCTGCTGCGTAATATTAAGTTATTCATTACACTACAAAACTTGCTATTAATTGTGATTAGGTTGCATAATTCCTGGAACAAAAAAGTGCGTTTTGTACTCGACGTTTCTATATGAGCATTCAAATTAATAATGTGCTAACGTCACAAATTACATTGTTTTGCATGAAGCCAAGAAATAGTGTTTGAGTAGCATATTTAAACTTTTTGAGAATGATCCTAATAATTTAACCTTTGAACCTTCGCAGGGAACCGGAAGTACCCGAAGCCTGGCTTCTCATTTTACAACAATGGTCATAAGACGTAAACTCCTTTAGGCCCGGGAAGTGTCTTAAAATCATTAGAATGTTTTGAAATTTGACAGAACATTATTTACATTTTCCGGACGCATACTCCTTTCTTCAATGTCTTTATGAATTCAAGTATACATAAGTACGCTCTTTAAGATTCTCACCTCGTCACCTTTGGGCTCGGGAAGTATCTTTTCGATAATATTTTGACCATATTTGACGGAAAATCATTTCGGTTTTGCGGATTTTGATTGGGTGATTGGCAAGAAGACGCCCTTTAAGAAATATCCTGTCCTAGTTAGCACCCACTTAGCACCCTGGAACTTCCTTAAAATTCTCTTCGAAGTCTTGGCCCATTATTTCGATATTTTGGAAAACGGCAATTGCTGGAAAACCATTTATATCTTCGGAACACTTGCTCCTATTTTCAGTATCCTCACAAATACTGATTGACAAAAAGACGCTCTTTAAGATGCATCTCCTCCCAAACCGCACATTTCTTTTGATAGGCAAGAAGACGTTCTTTAAAATGCACCCCCAGGTCCCTCAGGGCTCCGGAAGTGCCTTTAAATCCTATTTGAAAATGTTACGTTTTATTTCCATATTTTGCTTTATATTTCCCAAATGCGAGCTCTTTCATTTAGTGTCTTTGCAAATTATACGCAAGAAGGCGCTCTTTAAAGTGTACCCCGTTCAAACTGCCTTAGGGGCAGTGCCTTAAAATCAAAATTGAAAAGTTGAGACGAATTAACTTGATAATTTATTGACAGTCGACGGAAAATCCCATATATTTGCCCAAACGCGTGCTCCTCTTTTCAGTATCTTTGTTGATTCTAATAGCCTAGGAAACGCTCTTTGAGATCTTGAGATGCACCCCGTCCCAACCCCCTCAAGTCCTCGGAAGTGCCTTAAAATCAAATTTGAACATTTTCTGATTAATTTCCATATTTTACTTCATATAATGTGAGCCCTTTCCTTTAGTATCTTTGCTCTTTAAAATGCACTCCGTCCCAATCCCCACACGGCGCCGGAAGTGCGTAAAAATTCCCTTGAATGTTTCTGCGAATTATTTTTGATACTTTGACGAAATTCCACGGAAAATCTTTCATATTTTCCGAACGCGTACTCATTTTTTCTGTATCATTGCTGCTTCGATAAGCTAGGAAACGCTCTTTTAGATGCACCCCGTCTCAACCCCTTCAGTGCCCCGGAAGTGCCTTTACATAAAATTGTAAATTCTTCCAATTAATTTCCATATTTCCATATTTCCCGAATGTGAGCTCTTTCATTTAGTATCTTTGCGGATACTGATAGGCAAGAAAACGTTCTTTAAAATGCACTCCATCCCAGCCCCCTCAGTGTCCCGGAAGTGCGTAATAATCTCCTTTAAAGTTTATGCGAATTATTTTGATAATTTGACGACATTTGACGACTTTATATTTTCCGAACGCGTACATCTTTTTTCATTATAATTGCTGATTCCGATAGCCCAGGAAACGCTCTTTCAGATGCACCTAATCCAAACCCCTTCAGTGTCGCAGCAGTGCATTTACATCAAATTTGAAAAATTTCCGATTGATTTCCATATTTTGCTTCATATTTCGCCAATGTGAGCTCTTTCCTTTAGTATCTTTGCGGACTCAGATAGGCAAAAAGACCCTTTTTAAGATTCACCTTCTTCCAACCCCCTCAGTGCCACGGAAGTACATTAAAATTGCATTTGAAAATTTCTGATTTTTCATTTCTGATATATTTTTATATTTTGATTTATATTTCCGGAATGCGCGTTCTTTCCTTTAGTATCTTTGAGGATTACGATAGGCAAGAAGACGCTCTTTAAAATGCATCCGGTTTTAACCCCCTCAGGGCCCCGGAAGTGCCATAAAATCAAATTTGAACATTCTCCAATATCTTTCCATATGTTGCTTTATATTTACCGAATGTAGGCTCTTTCCGTTAGAATCTTTGCTGTTTCTGATAGGCAAGAAGATGCTCTTTAAAATGCACCAAGTCTCTACCTCCTCAGGGTACGGGAAGTGGCTGAAAATCAATGTTCAACTTTTGGCAATTTATTTCGATATTTTTTTGAAACGCGTGATTTGATATTTTCCCTCACCAATTTTAACATATTTTTTAACCTGGTAATATTTTAGATTCAATAAATTGTTGTACTGCTATTACTTTGTACAGTTCCCTAATCTGGTTTAAAACTTAAAAATTTAGTATTTGAAATTGAATATCCTGCTTTAGCGACCGATGCCTACATTGGTCGCCGCTCATGGAACTTCGTGTAAAAAAGATTTCATAGACATTTTTTGTTGTCCGTTAACAATTACAAAATGTTTGTTCGACTATTTTCCCAAAGATGGCACTACTTCTATTTCTACACAAGCTTGGTCCCAAATCGGAAATATAAGTACGAAATCCGGTGGTTGAGACGCAGTCGGGGCTGGGCCGGGAGCGATTACGGAGCGCATGAAATATAGACGAACTTTAAATTGATTTTGATATTACTATTGATATTGACTACTTTGTTCCCTCGTCAACTAGCGCCATCTATCGGAGACTAGTGGAACTAAATATAGAAAATGTCAAGTTAGTTCCACTAGTCTCCTATAGATGGCGCTAGTTGACGGAATATTTAACTCTTTTTCAACACTAAGTTCAACAACGGTTCAACACAATT
>JARJDQ010003366.1:0-10443 GCA_030264215.1 Geostiba sp. GC000077 | reverse complement strand
TTTTTTTTGTGCATTTTTTGTCGGAAAATACCCCAAAATGGGAATGTCTCTTAGTCCAATGGTTTGGGTGGTAGCCCGGCATGGCTTGGGTTCGATTCTCATTAGAGAGACGTTGTAAATCCATTTTCATCAAAATTGCAAAAATTAAGCATAGCCTTTAAATTTGGTTATGTGCAAAAAAACATCAGAACAAAGAAAATTAACAGGCGTTTTCTTAGTCCAATGGTGTTTGGGCTACCATCCTGGGGTTCGATTCCCATTTGGGTGGAAATTTTTTTTGTGCATTTTTTTGTCGAAAAATACCCCAAAATTGGAATGTCTCTTAGTCCAATGGTTTGGGTGGTAGCCCGGCATGGCTTGGGTTCGATTCTCATTAGAGAGACGTTGTAAATGGCGTTAGTAAACCACAGTTTCGTAATAGTTATTAGTCATATCGTCGGTCGTTCGTGTTGGTGATTATTCATCGTTCACGCCTCGAAAAACTAAAAAAAAAAAAAAACAACCGAAAACAGATGTGGAGAAAACAATAGAAACTATAAATACGCTCGGGGCAGTATTTGCAGCGGCGACTAAATAGTCGCTAAAAATATTTTAAGACCGCGTGTAAACGCGCGGTGCGTTTCGGCCTGCCGCCTCCGAGCGGTTGGCAAAACAGGCCGTAAATCACGCCTCCGAGAGGGGCGGCCCGCCGCGCGCCATGCCGTGTGCGAGGAAGCTTTTATATTCAAATTCCGACGCGCTCCCGTGACCTACACACACCGCCGCCGCCGCCGCCGCCGCACACCGTTTATTATGTTCTTTTGTTTTTGGTGGTGGCGGCTTTTTGCCCACTCACTGCCATATTTTCCGTATCGGGTAAACTCTTTCCGGGTAAATTCTTTCCGACCTCTGCCTCGGGGGGGGGGGGGGGGGGGGGGTGGGGGGGGGGGGGGGGGGGGGGGGGGGGTAGAGAAGGAAATTATTATTAACAATCAGCGACACACAACATAACACAACATATGTCGTGTAGAATGTAGATTGAAATAAAGCGCTCACAAATCATGATTGGTAGCTCTGATACTAAATGAAAGTAGGCAACCAAATGTACAATTTACTAAACAATGCCGTATAATTGTTATAATGGGCGTAGATTTGTTATCGCAAACACTTGCTCAGCGCCATTTATTTATCTGACGCGCTGATTGGTCGATGCGCCCTCCTCTTGGATTCGAAGATAATCTACTCTATTCGCCGCTAGATGGCGCTAATTGATTGCGTCCATTGCTCTAATCGACGGCGATGCGATTCCATTCGCTCTCGTTGCGAATTACGCTCGCATCGTCCAAGAGCGGTGTGTACACTTGGAGCAACCGCCGCCGCCGCCCCCCCGAAGGGAACAACCGAAATCCCAGCGCAATCAGTCAGCAGCCATGCCTGATTAGTATTCGACGTGAGACCTGCGACGCTCGCTTCTTAATTGTTTCTCGTGGATTTCGGACCACCCTCGCCGCCCCCGACGCCGCCCCCACTGTATTTACTTACACGTGATTTAATTCACATTTTGTGTGCGGTTACTAACGCCATCCGGCCACACAATAAATTGTGACGTCAAAGCTGGGAAATCCCAGGATTTTTTTTTGCAGGACAAGGACTGCGACGGGGGTCATAAAATTTATTGACAAATGGATCTTGGAGGTGAAATATACGTCGCACCGTCGCGGTCGTAAGCCGTTCTGCTTCTAAGAATTTAAAACCCCTGCTCGGACACGCCAGGACGTTCGCAGGACGTTCGCAAAAGGACCTTCTCTAAAACGCTAATCCGTAATCTGACGCGCGGTAGGAAAACCTGAGCGCGGCTATAAATCACCGGGCGTAACATGTTTAGAAAAGCTGTCATTTCACAGATATACAGTGTGTTCATCACGCGCAAAAAAAAATATTTTTTATCCTTTCTAACCATTATTAAGAGCGTTTGGAATTTTTTTGTGAACATTCTCTTTGGGCACATTGTATGTTACCGATCGCACAAAACATTTTTCGCATTTTTAACCATAAAAATCAACTTTGAAATTATTTTGTGAAAATTATCTTCGGACACATTGTATGTCACCGATGGAACAAAAATGTTTTGTAATGAAAATGTAATGTTTTTCGCCTATTAACCATAAAAAGAGAACTTTGAATTTTTTTGTGAAAATTATCTTCGGACACATTGTATGTTACAGATCGTTTGTTTTCACTGGTTGGAGGTTATTTAGGTTTCTAGTTTCTATTTCGGGTTTCTATGCGCTGTGCTATTGTCGGAGGCAGCACAAGACGGTGGGCAGCGGAGGCGGCTCGGAGGCGGCGATTGTTGTTTGGGGGTGGCGAACGTGTGCGAGTGTTTATTTGTCCGAAATTACGAAGCGTGCCGTAAAACACAATCGACCGTAATTCTGGCGCTCCTCTCTGCCGCCGCCGCCCCCGCCGCCTCCGACGCTACGGATGCTGCCGGAGCGAAACGCAAAGCGCTAAACAAATAATTGCGGCGCACGATAAAATTAGCAACATTAAGCATCTTTGGCCTCTCTTTCGCATTGGTGCCATCGATTTTTCCGCGCGGAAAACTCTCCACCCCCACATTTTCCACATTTCGAAAAATCACCATTTATATTTTCTCTCAGCCTATTTAAGGTATATTACTCGGAACTAATTAGTTATTAAGATATCACTCGCTTGCAGTGAAACTATGCGGAAAATGCAACATTTTCCCTTTGTGTGGAAATCTTTTGCCCTGGGTGCTTGGAATATAAATAAATAAAAAAATAAGGGCGCGATCGCGTGCAAACGCAAAGGCATTTAATTCTTTATAACTCTTTACCAACGCTTTGCAATTTTACACTTTTACACTTTCCACAGCAACAATTTTCCAACCCCAACCCCCCTTTGTGCTTGCGGACCATGGGTGTTATACAGCGGGAGTAAAAGTTGTGTAACGAGCGGATCAGGAGATAAAATGAAATATTCAACTGAATGTGCGGCCATTCACGGACACATGGTATATGTGTGTTGTAAACTTTAAGTTTGGATTTTCGGAAGATTTTCCCGCTCCGCGACGAGTCTACGACGAGCAAAGTTTCCCCGGCTCACATTCCGCTTTTAATTAGATGTATTATTTAATATGTTGCCATATTTACTCGGTAAGCCCCGCCCACTTGCCTCTCACTCATTGGTTTTTTGTGCCCCCCTCCCTTCTCCCATTTTAACACTGTGTATCTTTGCACTGCGCATTTAAATCTCTGCTCCTTTGCTCATCGAAAGAGTGTATTTGCACAAGAGCACAAGGGTAGCAACCCCCAACCCCTTGTGCTTACATATTTTATTAAACGTATTTGCATAAAATATGAATACCGTATTATTTTAAAACATTTTTTTGAAATTCTGCTGCGCTAGTTTTGATTTCATCTGGTTTTCGAGTGAAGTGGGGGTGAAGGAGGGTGGTTTTTCCGGCGGGGCTCGTGAAATTGTGATTGTGTCTTCATAAATACTCGAAACCCTTTTTTCCGCCCGTCTTGCTCGCCGGGGGTGCGCATCGGAAGGACATCAAACTGACATCGACCAGATGCGGAGGCGCCGGGCAGCGTCGAAGACACATAACGCGACACTTTAATAATTCACGCAGGCCGACCCGTAAAACCAGATGAGCCACGCGCCGAAAAAGGAAATAAGTTTTCCCCGCCGCCACCGGGCACCGACATACATTTTACTACTACTCGCATGACACCCGAGCATCAAGGATATCCATAACAACATGAAGGGGGGGAAAAAAGCATCAAAACATTTAAAACACCAAAAGTTGCAACAAAATTCCTTCTGGCATTTAGCAAGTGTAAATAGACATAATTTTAAATAATTGTGAATTTTCATCCCCCCGGGGGTTAATTCCACCCCCCTCTCACCCCCTCTCACCCCTTTGCGAATGTAGTTCGCGTTGACTTTCGGCGGCGTAATGATTTTAATAACTTTCAGTTTTGCGCTTCCAAGTCTTCCGTTTTGCACCCTCTTTGCTCGGGGCGATATTCTTCTTCGTTACCTGCGTCTTACCGCCCATGTGTGCGCGCTGGCGCGCGCAAAAGAACAAATAGTAGGCATCTCGAGGCATTTATCTACATTACAGTGGCGCACACACCGAACCAACTTGGAATTGTCGCCATTCCTTGGAACTGTAGCATGGCGGCTTACGCAGAGATAGTGGGGTACGCCGACAATACCAATGGCACCTGGCGCAGAGCAAACATGTGCTGATGTGACGATGTGAGGTCGTGCAGAGGGTAAAGTTCAGTTCACTCCTGCTTTGGTTGTGGAAATAGAGGCGGCCGCAGGATGGGAGGGTGGAGCTTTTAAAAGCTTTTCGCAATTTTGCGATGCATATTAGACACACACGCACGCTCGCAGGAATGCCATTTTCGAAATTAAAATATAAACGAGCGTCCGACCAAAAAAGATGAGCTCACTTTGGATGTGTTTCGCTTTCAATGTTTCGGGTTTGAGGTTATGTCCGCGGATGAGCGTAAATATGCGAGCGAAATCCGCGCGCCGACCTTCGGCCCCCACAATCAGGACGACTGCGGCAGTACATGAGGACATAAACATTTAAATGTAATATGAAGTTATCTGGCGATGGCCTTCGCCCGCCGAGGCAAATAGAAAATCAAAGAAAGCGGCCAAAAATAAGCCCCGCGAATAAAAATTGCTTTTCCGGGCGAAAGCTCTGGCGAGGGAAACGCTTTTGCGATGCGCCGCATTGTTGCATCCGAGATAAAAATGTCTTCAGCGAAGTTATCGATGCAGAAGTGGATGGGCTGTCGATGCGCGTCATGAAATCGACGAGAATAAGCATGTTTAGAATACAGAACTTTTCAGTTGCAGTTTTTTTTTACACAAAAAATTTTCCAAGGATATGTTTTTGTGCTTTTATGCTGGAGCTAGATTTTTGCAACAGAACATTTAAAGTAGCTTGAATCTCAAGAATACTACAATGAACGATATAGTATATTGTGAACGTAGGGCACACAATAATTTCTGGTTATTTTGTTTCAGGTGCAAGTGAGCAAAATAGTATATTGCGTGCGAAGGGCCGAAACTCGGTATTTCTGCCCTCTTTTCTGTCGAGCATGTAACAGTGAAAACGTTCTGGAGTAACTTGCAACTGTAATTCCGTACTAGTAACCTAAACTTAGGACCGAAAGACATGTTTCAGGTGCCGGTGAGGAAAATAGTATATTGCGTACGTAGGGCCGAAACTCGATATTTCTAGCCTCGGCATTTAAAATTTTTTTCAGGTCCAGGTTCAGTCTTTCGGTCCTAAACTGAGGACCGAAAAACATGTTTCAGGTGCCGATGAGCAAAATAGTATATTGCGTACGTAGGGCCGAAACTCGATATTTCTAGCCTCCCTTCGGTCGGGCACGGTGAAAAAGTTCTAGAGTAATTTGTACATTTGGAACAGTCCTTTCGTACACATATTGTGGCGTACTCTACTTTTGCCCTTGGGCTTTTAAAAATTTTTACATTACACCTGCCTACAACATTTTATTTTCGGTGAGCAAAAAAAAGTTAATCATCCAAGGACATTTTTAAAAACTTCCTGTTTTCGGCAGTCAATGTGCATCCTGTTAAGGAAGACGTGATTAAATTTTGGAATGATTCGCGCGGGTTGCAAATGATTTATGAGCAAAAGAACGCAAAGTTTATTATTAGGCAATCCTTTATGCATGTTTGGCACATGGTTTATGTTGATTTCTTGCATCGCCTGACACGTTTATCGACGCTTATTTACGAGGCGCGGCAAACAATGTTGTTATTACTTATTTTACCCTCCTATCGTGTGACGGTGTGACATTATGACGTTTAGGGGTGGGGAGGTGGATTTTTGCATTCGCAACGTCATTCCGCATCGCATGCGATTTGATTTGTGCTACGTCGTTCTGGTTTAGATTTCATTCTATTGCCACCATTAGCACCCTGGGGGTGGTTGGGGGGTGGCAGCCACCCCACGCACCTACTTGAATGACGTAGTAATCATAAAATTGCCAATTTACACGAGGACATAGCACAACACGACTGTACAATATGTCGCTGCGACTATTCGATCAGAGATGGCGCTATTTGCCAATGTACTAATGTTTTGCATCTTTTTGCCCACAGATGGCGAGCCGATCAAGCTGCCGGAGAACTTGGAGAGTCTACCACGCGCCGATCACTTCCCCACGCAGCGACATCGATGGAACACGAATGAGGTGAGTGTGCTTTATTTAGATTTGCAAATAAAACAATAGGGGTAGTTTTTTGCACGAAATATCCAGCGTTTTGATTTATTTTGAGTCAAAGATGTGCAAGCGCATATTTACGCTCGATAAAATCAATTCATGTGTGAAAAAGCGTTCGCACATTGAAAATCAACAAAAGGGGTGCGAAAACAATAACATCACAAAACCAGCGAAACAAAGGGGTAAATTGTTTGATCACGCGCGAAAAAACGAAAAATTTAATTACATTTAAAAAAAATCGGATACAAAATAAATTTCATTTATTTTCGTTTTTTATTATATTATTTTAGGGGTGGGGGTGGGGGGTTGTATTACCCATAAAAAGTCGTATTTTTTATTGCAAAATTGCAAAAAATATATATAATCTGAGTTCCTTGGAACTCTTGAGTAAATGTTGTAGGGGATGAAAACTTAACTCATACGCGTCATAATGCGAAGTTAATACGGCGGAAATAATTAATAAACCGGAAACTGGATTCATTGCGTTTGGTTTGCCGACTTTTGACTTTGCCCCTTCAACAACCCCCACGCATTTTGGGGTTTTCCGGGTAAGCGCCAGGGGTTGAAGCACCCCGCACAACTTGAACTTTGCTCCCGCCACTTTCTTGCAATCATGCCTTTTTGGGCAATTCTTCTCCTCATATTCCTGGATGTAGTTTTTCAACCCCCTGCCGGAAAGTTTTAGTTTCCCCAGCAAGTGGGGGTCATTAGCGATCGACACTGGCGAAAATAGAAAGTTTTCGGTAATAATAATCAGCCGTATGGAAGTCATGCGAAGAGCGAAAGGGGGCGGGGCAGCAAAGGGAGGAAATGGGGTTAGCGGGGTTAAAGGGGTGATATGGTAGATCAAAAACGTGCCGAAAACAAAAGTCCTGGCAAAGATTTGGGGTGCACGCAAAATTGTTATTAATGCTCACGGGGTGGAGCCCATTGAGGGGGAGGGGGTTGGGGTGTAGGGTGCAAGGTTAAGTGCGCGTAACGAGTGGGCAAATGCTTCGAAATCGCAGGAAATCCTGAGACTTGATTTTTTTACCCATGCAAGTGCTTAAAATATCATTACACAAGGTGCTCAACGCAAATTTGCCCCGCCCACTACTCACACACGCATTGGCTGAGGTGGGCGGAGCATCGCCAAACATACGAGAGTGTTGATTCCATCGCATATTCGTATTTATTCGCTGCTTTTGTTAGTTATATTACATTTATGTCAGTTATGTCGTAAAATGTGAAAAGTGAAAAATTAGAAATAAAAAATGCTGTACGCGCGTGGGGAAATGCAAACCGGAACAAACATGAAATACGATGCATCGGGTGGGAAATGGGAAATAATTTGCGTGCTGCAGTCAAATCGAAATTGTAGCACACCATGGTGTTCTCATTCCAATTTCTTTTTGGTTTAATTTTATTTTTAAATAAAGCGCCCGCTGAACATGCCGTAATGCATTGTAATGTGCAATGCACGGTTGCAATAAGTCGTGTAACTGGCAAGTGATACGGTGTGTGCGTTATTCCTTTCTTTTTTTTTTCGTACGTTTCGTCCGAACAGCCGACTGGCACAACATAACAAGGGAAATATCGGTAATCGGCGCGGTGCACACTAACGCTCACATACAGTGTGTCCAAAGTATTTTTGCGATTCCCACATTTTAATAGAGCTAGTTTGTTGGAACATTCACCGGACACATTGTATATTACATGTTCCACTTTGTCGGGGCTCGAAGGTGGTTACAAGAGGTGACGGTGTGTACGACAACATGTTCACTGGAGGGGGGGGGGGGCGGCGGTGGTGGCGGCGGCAAAGGTTTGGTACGAATGTGATATTTATAATTTTCCGGTGACATGCGAACTCTACGGAAAAACTCATTTCAAAAATCCAGAAAAACGTAATTTTTAATGGCAGTTTTTTATTGCGTTGCTCCTACTCGCCACTAGGTGGCGCCACTTGTCAGGCGTTGCAGAATGCAGGGCCGTAAATAATTAATTTGCAATTGTTTGCCCAAGCGGGGAGTGCGTGTCGGTGCGATTAACATATTGTCAATTTGTCATATCGCATCTGTGCGGAGTGCATCATCTGGCGATCGTTAAGCCCTGATTGCCATTCGTTCGCTTAGTAATTACATATGGCACATGTGCGCCCGGTGATAATTTTCATAATTTATGATGATCGCAACATTTTTACGGCCGCGCGCCATTCATTATTTGACGAGATTTTGCATTTTGGCGCCCGAATTTTATACGGGTCGTTACACACGCGTGAAACTGCGGCAAAGTCACGTCTCCACTGTGTGCACTCGTTTTCCCGCCCATTTTATTGCTTCAGTGGGGCGGGGCATAGCTGGACATTTTGTCGCTCCGCGTCCGGAATGCGGCGGCGGGTGGTGTGCGCGTTTGGCGGGTTATTAAGTCGCCGGCCCATGAACATGCACAAATGAATATGGCGCAATTTAAGGACAGCACTTTTTTGCTCGGTCGTGGTCGGACATACTCGTCTCTCGTGTGTGAATGTGGACATTGCGTAATTAAAACTAATAACTCGTGTTTACACATCCGGCCCCCCTCGGACGATGAACATTTACGATAGCTGCCCCCGCGGCCGCCACCACAATGGAGACAAACACAGCCACGACTATATTTAATTTCGTCAAAGACATAACCTCAACAACACACAAAGCTTTGCATTTGCGTACATTTTTGTAAGCATTGTAGTACAATTTTGAAAGCATAAGTTTTGGTCCTTTTTTTGTGGCAGCTTTTGTTTGCGTTATGAAATTTATGCCGACCCCCCAATTTCTTGCACCCTCCAAGGAGATGGCTTGGGGGTGCTGGGGGTGTCGAATATTTGACGAAAAAGTGCGCCGCGTAATGTTTAATGCACGAGTGGCAAAAGCGGGAAAAAAGTGCGGCCCCGAAGGATTCGTCTCAGCCGCCTCCACAACCGCCTCCGCCGCTTGTGTGTTCATTGCGTATTCAAATCCCACGTGCGCGACGCCTGGACAAACATATTAACCCGCCGTTTTTCATATTTTGCTGTTTGTTTTTGGTTTGTGTGGGGTTGAAATTATTATTAACTGGAACAAAGCAACCCTTAAAAATATTTGAAAATAATTAGACGTTTAATGTACTAGTAGTAGTCTCTAGTAATAGTAGTAGTGTAATGTAGCTGATTCTGGAACCAACTGCATCCATTTTTATGTTTAGTTGTTGTGGTGGTTCCAGAATCCGCATATTAACTCTACTTAAATCTATTGCGTGAAATTTAAGTTTACGCTGCAGAGACGCACAAATTGGCCGCCATTTTGATTTCGTGATGCGTGTTGTTTGCGCTCCCAATCCCTCGCAACAGTTAGAACGTCAAGATTGCGAAGATTTCCAACCTTGGGTGGAATTGGTGGCATTGGTGGCATGGTGGCAAAACCTATGCTCTGTTCTCGAGGCAGCGAGACAGGGGTGGCATTAGTGCGGCATTAGCGCCCTCTGTGCGGGCGCTGACGCTGGCATTAATTGCGGTCTACCTTTTCGGCGTGCGCGGCGCCCTCCTTTCACTTGCACACACTTTCGCCCGATGCTCCAGGGGGCGGCAAAACAAGCTGCTTACAAACGCTTTTGATCTTGACTTTCGGTTGCAAGATAAAGTTGACAAGGGATTAATTTACAATCTCATTTTTAATTTTAATTATTTAATTTTCTGGGTAGGTATTTAGTAGAATCACAGCATCTTGAGCTTTCTATTCCATGTAGAAACACACTTTGTTATAAATTTTTAAATATTGTAATTTAATTTTATGTTCCACCAATATAAGTACAATATTGCAATTTTGTTACACCCTGTATTGTGTTTACGTTGATTTATATTATTAAACACGTTAAATACAATATTTATATTTTATCACTGTTTAAAAACAATATTGGTTTATATTATTTTGCAAGTGCAATACAATATTATTTTTCTTCCAAAAAATAATATTGGTTTATATTATTTTACAAGCTAAATGCAATATTGTTTTTTCGGTCAAAAACAATGTTGCTTTATATTATTCGAAAAGTTAAATACAATAATATTGTTTCTCTTTCTAAAAACAATATTGGTTTATATTATTTTACAAGCTAAATGCAATATTATTTTTTCGGTCAAAAACAATGTTGCTTTATATTATTC
>JARJDQ010003360.1:0-10323 GCA_030264215.1 Geostiba sp. GC000077 | reverse complement strand
TCATTTTCATTCGCCGAAGGGGAATAAAATCAATCCCAATCCCCTATCCCTGATAGCCTGATATTTAATTCCAATGCAATTCCATTCGCATTTATCCAAATCTGCTTCCACAGGGCCCACAGCGGCCCACAGGGCGAAATGACAGGCTGAGGAACGCAGGAACTGAGCGTGCGGTGATTAATTAGTTTTATCAATTTAGTTCAGCGCACACAGTCCAGAATTTCCACATCAACACGATCAGCATTCAGTCAGGAGAAAATGTGGCTTGTGCGCGCCACAAAGCACAATATTCTCTGTTGTAAGGATGCAAGTGTGGGCCAAATGTCAATATTGACACGTGTAGATTAGAAATTTACGAGATTACGAGCAGAATTACTAGCTTATTATGAAGTGTCAATACTTCAATAAATAGGTGTAATACCGTTTAATTGTTTTGCACTTGACTAGCACTATCATCACATCTCATCAACTAACTCATCAATTCAATCACTCAGGGACTCAGGGTCGACATTCTTTTAAGGCGGATTTATAATAGTGCATCAATTTGTTGCTATTGTTAACAAATATTCTAGAGTTACATGTAACATTGATACATGGAACTCTGACACCTGAAAAAGAGAACGCTTTCCGAAAATATCTTGAACTCTTCGTTCCTTCTTTTGTGTAATGCTAGGTTAACACTTGTAACAAATCAGCTATATTTATAACACCAATATTTTGATGAAACGCGACGGAAAATCCTAGATATTTTCCGGACCCATTCTCGTTTTTCAAGGTTCTTTGTGGATTCTGAATTCTGATAGGCAAGACAACGCTCCTTAAAATGCACCCCGTCCTAAACCTAACACCTTCAGGGCCCAGAAGTGCCTTAAAATCAGATTTGATAATTTTCCGATTTATTTCCCTGTTTTTCTTCATATTTCCCGAATCAGTAATCTTTTAAAAAGTATCTTGGCTGATTCTAATAGGCAAGAAAACGCTCTTTAAAATGTACCGTGACGCAACCCCTTCAGGACCCTGGAAGTGCAATTAAATTAATTTTAAAATATTACGATTTAATTCCATAATTTTCTTTATATTTCCGGAATCAGTCATCTTTTTTAAAGTATCTTTGCTGATTCTGATAGGCAAGGAGACGTTCTTTAAAATGTACCCCGTCCCAACCCCCTCCGGAACCCAAAAGTGCTATTAAATCAAATTTAAAAAAATTCTGATTTAATTCCATATTTTTCTTTATACTATACATATATCCCGAATCAGTAATCTTTTTAAAACTATCTTGAAATGCACTCCCTCCCAACCCTCTCAGGGCAAAGGAAGTGCCATAAAATCAAATTTGAATATTTTATGATTTATTTCCATCTTTTGTTTTATATTTCCCGAATGCGTAACTTTTCTTGTATTTTTTACGGATTCTAATAGGCACGAAGACACTCTTTAAAATGCACCCCACCCCAACATCCTCAGGGCCCCGAAAGTGCATTAAAATCAAATTTGAAAATTTTCCGATTTATTGCCATATTTTGCTTTAAAATTTCCGAATGTGAGCACTTTCTTTAAATATCTTAGCGGATTCTGAAAGCTAAGAAGATGCTCTTTAAAATGCACCTTGTCCCAACTCGATCAGGGCCCCTAAAGTGCCATTAAATCAAATTTGAAAATTTTCCGATTTTCCCGAATGCGTAACATTTCTTTAAGTATCTTTGTGGATTCTAATAGGCAAGAAGGCGCTCTTTAAAATGCACCCCGTCCCAACCCCCTTAGGGCCCCGGAAGTCCTCAGAAGCCTAAATATGCAAATGTTACATGTAACTAGCAGATTTGTTACAAGTGTAAATCCACCTTTATATGGCAGATTTGTTACAATTACGTTGACAATATTTTGTCACCGAGAGGAACGGAAAGGAGATGTGTGTCGTAATTTCTGCTGAATACAATGCTCCAATAATGACGCAGGCGATAATTGTGATTGTGATGATTCGAAGCGACCGAAGCGGGAATCGCTGACACGAGCCGACACACAAAGGCCCCCCGGTCCCCCCGGCCCCTACAATAACAGTATACAATAACAATATACTACAGTACAACATTTTGTTTGATGACTGCGGTGTGCGGCGCAGCGGCGACGTTTGTAAACTCTCGGCGTACATGTAACTGTAATGTGCTTGCTTTGCAAGTGTTATTACTGATTAGTGATTACGATGTGTGCCAGAGTGCCAGTCCGGCCAGTGTATTTAAATGCGTAGCCCCAAAGAGTTTGTCGAAAAAGGAGGCGCTTCCGGTCGCGTCAGCGTCAGCCACCACCGTCACACTCAACCATCCATGGTTTGTGTGTGCGTTGCGTGTGGATGCAGATGGTGAGCGATGGAAAATAGAAAAAGGGCTCTCAGTGGGTTTGGCTGGAAGGCCTGGAAGAAAAAAGTTTCAGTTTCAAATGACGTAGGTTCGTATACGTTCGTCGCTCGTAGGTATTCTCACTTCTCAGCAGCGGCAGATAACACTTTCCACTTTGTCGCATCCTCGCTTCTCACTGTTCTAATTCTACTTACGCTCTTCGCCAAACTCAAACTGCAAACTTGGGGCAACTTCAATATAAGTTGGCTCAACGCTCGACTTGTGGTTTGCGAAAATTGTTAATGCTAATCGTTGCTTGCTTAGAATAAACTTTTTAGTTTTGATGGCTGATGGGCGAAACGAGCATGATTGATGCTTTTGCAATTTTTTCTACTCTTGGCGCGTGCAGCTTGTCTTCGTATTTGAACTGAAGCGTTGGCCGCTGTTTATATTTGCTTAGGCGCATGAGGCATAGGAAAGCTCGCGGACGCGGTGACTGGCAGCTGGTGTACTGGTGATGATGATTATTTTTAGCCAGGACTAGCACTAGCACAGAGGACCATGGGGAGGCATGTTGTAAAAATGCACATTTTATTTTTCACAGAGTAGCTACTTACACATTGCTATCGAATATTGTGAATAAATGGACAAAGCTTTGATTCCTCGTCTTGATTTCTTGAAGGTCATTGTGAGGTAAGCAATTTGCACTTGTGGAATTTGCACTTGCAGAAGGTAAAGGTAACTTCTTGTCGTGACTCGTGCGCTCGTGATTTGCCTCGAGAAATGCAATTGATGAACATATCTATAGTGTAGGCTAGGTAGGAGAAAAGCAGCTTAAATAAGCCTAATCCTAGAATAAACTCAATTTCGCGAATGCACCGAAACTTTTTTAACTTTTTTGTTACGACCACTTTTAAAATAGCACTTTACACTCAGTATATCCTATTAGAAAATGTCACTTGATGACCGATTCACATTTATCATACATTTGACCCTCTTTTGTCTATTTCTGGGGTGTCTGCACACTTTACCGAGTATCCATGACAACATTGCGGTATTATTGACCATTTGTCATATGTATTGCAATACGAGACATTAGCCATAGTAAACAGTAACCTCAAATTGAATCTGACAGTCGAACGGTCCATAAATCACAAGATGAGCAATACACAAAGAAGGTAATGATTTGTTACATTTAAATTATAATTGCAATTAATCTGTGTTAAAACTGCAGTATGCCTGGAGTAGACTCAAAAATGTTGTGGAACGGAAAAGAAGCCGTAGGTGATATGAAATCACATTACGACAGCCACATCATCGTACTGCTACAAGGAAATTGCCTTCTGCTTGCTGTATAACTGCAGTACAGCAGTACATGTCACAACAGCACCTGCAGTTACATTTTACTAGCACCATAAGAAGAGAAATAAAGTGTTACTTTCTGCACTAGCTATACATTGTGTGACAAGTGGGGAGTGCGCCACTTTTACTGAATGAAGCGGCCGGGAAAGTGCCATAGCGCAACATTTTCTGTACTAGTGCAGGAAAGTGAAACTTTTCGGCCTCAAATCGTTGCCGGAATATGGTACTTTTCGGGCGATCGGCGGAAAACTATTGTTTTTACTATCAGCACCTTAACAAATTTTCTGGTTGTTCCTATATGAATAATAACATGCAGGACATACTATGAGTACCTTTAAAATTGACGCCTTGTATAATATTATTATGCGACCAGCTTAATTCGTACATTTCTGAATATTTCCGTGTAATATTTTCACAATTTGCATTGTTTCATGTTTCCGATACCAGATAACGCGGCACATAACAAGACTTGTGGTTTTATTGACGAAAGTTTCCATTTTCGAATGATAAGATAATTTTGAAACATGAGTTCAAATGAGTTGTAATGAGTGGTAAATTATTTCTTTTGTGTGATTTTTTGTCACTTTCAGACTAGGTTGTTGAGAAATTTCTAATCTCCATAATGATTAATGGGGTATGAATACAACCGACACAACGTAATTGCAAGCCCAAATCGTCACTGATGCGTTAACAGTTAACATCTTCTAAACTGCAAGCTTATGCACTTTGTGCTCTCTAATTTCTCCTGCAGCGTATGCAGTTATCCCTGCTAATTGAACTAATTGTCAGATTGATTAACGTTTACGCTGATGCATACGACTTTCGACCGTATTACAGAGTTCGCTGACGTGTAGCGGCGATTGGTCAACTTTCCTGCTGTGCGTTATATTTCACATTTTATTACCGGTAGTAGGTATATGTTGTGATGGGTGAGTCATACCTGGGGTCACGACATGCTATAAAATAATCAGTCCAGGAGAAAACGCCGCGCCGCCGCCGTGTCGTGCCGTGCGAGAGTATACAGCAAAACAGCAAAAGTAAAAAGCAAGCGAACAAAGGCCTGCCTCTTTGTTAATCTTTAATAGTGGGTGAAAGTTGAATAAGTCGTACCACGGTACCACTTCCTAAATGGCAATAATTATCTTTTGCACCATCAGCATTGCATCACAATCATTGGGGTCCTTCGAACCGGATTCAGTTTTCTGAAATTTTATAATTTAAAGATTTAAACTTTAAACGCGTTTTCTTTTAGCTTCTAGGGGTACGATTCATGCAAATTTGTCCTCTATTTAATTTTAATTAAATGTGTGTTATGAGTTATGACATATTTTTCTATATATATTTCTATATTTGCTTTATATTTCCCGAATCCGTAATCTTTTTAAAAGTATCTTTGCTGATTCTGATAGGCAAGAAGACGCTCCTTAAAATGCACCCCCTCTCAACCCCCTCAGGGGCCCGAAAGTGCTTTAAAATCAAATTTGAAAATGTTTCGATTTTTTTGTTATATTTTGCTTTATATTTCCCGTATGCGTAACATTTCATTTGTTAATCTTTAAATTTTTAATAGTAGGTGAAAGTTGAATAGGTCGTACCACTTTCTAAATGGCAATAATTGTCAATATGAAATAAATTTGCACCAGCATTGCATCACAATCACATTGTGGTCCTTCGAACCGGATTCAGATTTTTGAAATTTTATAAACGCGTTTTCTTTTAGCTCATGAGGGTACGATTCACGCAACTTTGCCCTCTGTTGTTCTGTTTAAATTTAATTAAATGTGTGTTATGACACACACAGCATTAAAATATTAATGTTCACGACTTCGACAAATGATTGTAAGTCACATTCACACATGTGCAACTCAAAAGCTTCCAAACATCTGCAACAATTTACGACGTACCCCTTTTTTGCTCGACAAATTCAAAGGATTTCGAGGGTCATTAAATAACACAACACACGTTGTTCATTCTCTTTAATACGCTTACGCATGGCGGCATGGCGATAGCGGAACAAATATTTAAATTCGAGGAAGTACAAGCGCATCCAAAAAAAATTTTCTGTTTACACCACACAGTGTTAAAATTGAAATTTTGAAAATTACGACTTTAAATTGAACTGTATTGCACTGCTCAACTGCCCTACATGTTAATATTAAGCAGATGTATGTCTCGAGTCTCGATGTGTTTGCATATGCTGTGCACTATGTGCCTGATACATATTAATAAACGCGTATAATGCTTGTTGATAGGTAAATATACACATGCTATATGCACGCAGGACGCAGGATTGAGGATATAATTAGCCAGTGTTTTCGCTTTTTAGCCGCTGCTGACGGAAAATCAGGATTTTATACCAGTAAAGTTAAGGCTGTCGTCTAGACATGTAAATTTTTCATAAGAGCCGTTTTCGCCCAAATCATTTTTTTCCATTTATAGCCGATAAAAGGAGTCTTTCATCTAGACGACATCCATAAGAACTTAAGAGGTCATGATTGTGTTTTATATTCGTTGACGAAGAAAATGAAATCACACACTGCACTGAAACTGAACTGTCACACAGAAAAAACGGAAGTGGACGTGGAACTTTTGCTCCTTTTGTAGTTTCTACATCTCCAGTCGTTCCAAGTCTCGGAAAGCATTGTAATGTTCGCTAGAGTACTATTTTTTGTATAGCTTTTCTTTTTTCTTGGCGAGTACTTTTTCGCGTCGTTTTTTTTTCTTCTGACTTCTTATTTCCTGGCCAAGTTTCTTGGCGAACTCATTCCTCGCAATTTGAAAATTTCACCGACTCACCGAGCTAAATTAAATGGATTCAAATCAACTGCAAGTCTGACCCTGTTGGGAATGGGAGCGTTCACCTGAGCACCTGGATGTATTGAATGTGTTTGGGTGTTTAAATCAGTCTGCCATATTTCTTTTACCCATGCTGTTTGTAAATTCCACCTCGTAAAGCATTTTCTTCGACGTCGAGGTTTGTTTCGACTCGCACCTCGCACAAAAAAGGGGCAGCAGGCACGAGTCACGACAACAGGGGGTCCCATTCTCTGAGCCCTCTGTTCCTCACAAACAGCAGAAGAAAAAAAGCACTTGGAAAGGAAACAAAGGGGTTTTAAATCTTATTATTTGATTATTTACGCGTTGTGTTTAAACGCAACTCGAGTCTCCACAGTCTCCGCGTCTAGACGCAACAATAGGGTGGAAATGAGTGAATCAGGGTGGGGCAGTGTATAGGATATTGACGGGTGTTCCGGTCTTTAAACACGCACGCCGCGTTTTTACCCACTGCCACTACACTCCACTCAATTACAACTGCTAACTGCTTTAAAGACCGAGGACCGACCCTCGTGGTCCTTCAAACCGGATGAACCGTGGCGCTGTGTTGTTTCTCGTGTAATCACATGTAAAGCAAAGTAAACAAAATCGATAAAACTTCTGAGCACACGACGGTACGACGGATTAAACAATTATGCGCTGAACGTGCCGAAACTGGCCGAATATAAACAGTTTAAAAAATGCAAGCAGTAGACCAACAACAAAGAGCTTTTCCCACACCGATGAACAATGTGCTCTTGTTAATCGATGCAGCGGTGCGTTGCGCTGGACGTGGACGTCGGCGGCAATTAGAAAAATTACCTCGTTGTGTGGCTGTGTTGTGGGACTTGTGGGTGTAGCGCAAATTCGCAAATGAGGGGAGCGACCACAATGACCACATTACGATGCTAGTACTACAATTTACAATTTCAACAATTTGCGTGTTGCCGTTGATGTCACCAGTCATGTCCAGGAGTCACCCAGTCACCGCAACATGCGCGTCAGGCCTCAGGGTCGTCGCTGTGTCGGGGCTACGGGCCTCTTGTCATGGCGATTACTGATTACGCATTATCACACACACATTTATCACATGATTAATTACCCACGGAGCTATTGTGTGCTTTGGAAATATAATTGATAAGCAGCCGTTAACGACCAAGACCACATCTCAATCATACTTGCTACACAGTCAAACACGCAGTGACGATTAAAATGCAGCGACAACGGAAATTTTCTTGTTTTCCTGCGATCCGGCGAAATCAAGTACTTACATACAGTGAGTGAATTGTAAAAGTATACAAAAGCTCGGCGCTGCATGCATTTGTTTTCTTGGTTTTATTGAACGTGTCTTAAATATTATTACAGGTATACAGGGTGAACTAAAATTGGCGGGAAAAAAAACACCAGATACGACAGTTTTAATACCAAAATGCTGAAAAAGTATTTGTTTGACCTCACGAGGTCCTCAAATTATGAATTTTTAGGTTACAAATATGCGTAATAACAAAATTCTTTATTGTTGTACAGCAGCTGTTGTAAAAATTGAACACCTCTGTAAAGTCACAGTTACAGTCTCTTAAATAGCATTTAACCAGAATCGTTAGCACTTTAGATCATTGAATTGAATTAATTTGAATCAATTCAATTCAACTTAAGTCAAAGTTAAAGAACAAAGAATAATTCTAGTTAGATGCAATTTAAAAGAAAACGGCAGTCATGACTTTGCAGGTGTTCAACAGCTGCTGCTGTGCAATGAAAAAGAATTTTGTTATTATGCATATTTGTTACTTAAAAATTCAAAATTTGAGTAGTAAGATGTAGATGATGGTATTATATAAGATTGTCGCATTCTTTTGACATAAACTACATATTTACCTGGCATTTTTTCGCCAATTTTAGTTCACCATGTATAGGGAGTACATTTTAAAAGTATACATACAAGAGGCGCAGCATCCTGCATGCATTTGTTTTTTGTTCTTATCGAACGTGTCGTAAATTTTACAGGTGTACATGCGGAATGCATGCGTACTTTGTGTACTTTTAAAAAGAATTCCCTGTATGTAATTGTAAGTTGAAGTGAACGTGAACTTTTATTGTTGGCATTGGCATGCATGAGAGATGAGAACAATACAAAGTGAAAAAGAAAAATTAAAAAAAAACGAAAATCATTGCTTATTATCCAGTGCTGGAGTTATTATGGTATTATGCATATTTCCTTTCTTACACAATGCAATGAACACATTGCAGCACTCTTATTGGTTTCCCCGTTTCCCACATTACCTTGCTTTGCTCACAGCTCACAGGTGTGTTATCTCACGTTGCATCAGACACCACACCTTGTTAATTTTTTAAGATTTCAAAACTTTTATTTAATTGCTCTATATTGCTCAATTACCACCAATTTAGGAACGTTCGATTTTTCCCTAATCACTCTTAATTTTCAGCATGGGTTCGGTTGAGAGTTCGGTAATGTAATAAAGCGCCCGCGAGCGTAATGAAAATCATGCGTAGTTTGATGCTGGTGTGCTGGTGCTATATGCATTAAACTTGTTATCACGCCGCGAAATCATGCGGTTTTGTACCGCCGGCGCTTCGCACGCGGTTGTGGGAAAACCATTCCTACATATTGATTTTCCCGCTGGGGAAACATAGTTTGACCCGGAAATACGCTTAGAACCCCCGTATAAGAAACCCGTGCAGTCGTGCAAAAACAAAGTGAAAGAAATGTGGGTTTCGTTTTAACTTTTCCTTTTGACTACTGTTTCTTTTTCCTCCTTTTTTTCTTCTTATTTTAATAACTTTAGAACTTTAAGTTTTTTTTTTACAAAAGTTTTGTTTCTTGCTGCAACTGGTGGACCAGTGGACGTGTTACCGCATGCACAAGTGCATTAATTCAATGCTAACACTTTAAAAGCGAGTATAACACTTGAAACTAATTTGCTGCCGGCGGCAGAGGCGGCAACGACGGCAACCAGCTGTTTGCGCTGCATGTTGGATATTGTATATTAACTGGAAGCACGTTTCTTCTCTTCATTTTATAGTTACAAATAAGTTTCAAGATTAGCTAGAGCTATAGACATTTTAAATGCGTGGGCTACAAACTCCGTATGAAATTTGAATTTAGCGCCAAACGTTCTACAGGGTGATAATTTAAAAAAAAACTTTACGGCGGATGAAGAAAATAAGTCCAATATACATGGCAATAAAACAAGTACATTTAGCGAAAAAAAGTAGAGCAGTAAAGTTTCATGTCAACTTTGTTTCTAATTATTCTTTTGTTTTAATTAAAAGTGTAATTGAAAGATTATTTAATTTCTTATCTGTTCCAATTGAAATTTTTTATTCACTCGCATTATCATAGGAGGAATTGAATTTCAAAGTTACAGTTCGGAGCTCAAAAATATAGATTTGAAAACATGTTATTTTAAAAACCTCCTACGATTTTGCCAATGGATAAAAAATTTCAGATGAATTCCGCCATTGAAGAATCGCCTTGTATTGTATATCACATTCTGAAGGATATCTCTCTGCATTAACCCTTAGCGGCCCTTGGGCATTTAAAAGTGCAAATGTCCGCCTCGATATAAATGTTAGTCCTGCCAAATTTGGCGGTAAACGTCATCATGGTTCTCGAGATATATCCCTTTGAAATGTTTATTTACTCCTTCTAAGATAAGGCTATTATATATAATATTTTTTTACTGTAACTAACCAATTATTGCAGTAAAAAGTTATTTCACAAGATTTTCAAATTATCGTCTATCCTCTTGTATGCACAGTTGAAGTCGTTGGCGAAGGGATTCACGGACTCGAT
>JARJDQ010003355.1:0-11058 GCA_030264215.1 Geostiba sp. GC000077 | reverse complement strand
TGTATTGAATTAAATATTTAATTGTTTAGTTTGTGGTTTACTGTGATGAGCTTCAAAATGAAATTGCTGTACATAATGATGAGATATTTCTTTTTGTATTTTATATGAGTTTTACGACGATGATTTTAAATAAGTTTTATTATTTTGATTCCATAAGTATATGATTATGTATATGATATCAAGGCCCCCGCCCCCCTCCCTCCCACGCGCGTACCCCCCCTCCTTCCGTATTGTATCTATCGTACCTATCGATTTTGTAAGTTGTAACTATTGCTGATTTTATTTTATTGTTTTTTTACATACATTTTATTTGAAATAAATTTATTATATACTTAACTTATAATCGATATACACATTTATAAATATATTAAAAAGTACGATACGATGGGTCTTTTTCTTGTGGAGCAACCCCATCATATACAGGGTGGCTCAATTTGGGTAGTCACTGCCGATATCTCGAAAACTAGCAGCTGTACATGACTTTTTTTCGGATGAAACTTGTTCAGAATTTAGCGCCTAGTAAAAAAGATTACTGAAAATTTGCAATAAATTTAACGGTTCTCGAGTTATACGTCAAAAACCACGACCATGTTCGATTTTGTTTTTGTTTTAATAAAATAGGGAACATTTTTATATTATCAGATCAATTTTCCGGTTTATAGTTTCCTGGAAACATAGTTCAACTTTTTTGATTTTAAATCTGGACGTTCTATTGTTTTAACCGCATCAGAGCGAGAATAAAATGAGCTTTTCAACGATATGAAACATGGTTATGTTCTAAGATTTTCTTACACGTAAAACCGGAAATGTATTAATAATTTTTCCGTTTTACGCAATTTCTTCGATACATGTGTAGATTACCACTTATTAATAAGTTGAATGTAAACGTGAGAACGGTGTTGCTTTCAATAAATTGTCTAAAATTTTCTCCGAACTACAAGCTTTGAAATACAGATGGTTAATGCAATGAATTTAATTCAATTTAATTATTCAAACTATGCCTTCTACGTTTTAAGATAGTTTAAAAATGAATAATTAATGGTTATATCAGTGTAATTGATTTAGTTAAAGTTGAAGATTGAAATCAAAACGCTTATAGGCTTCAACATTTCAAAATATTTTCAAAATTCGTTGCTTATGCCATCTGTATTTCAAAACTTGTAATTCAGAGAAAATTGTGGACAATAGACTTGTTCAGTGATATGCTGAAAAATATATATGTTGTTCTTTATGCTCGCAATGTACTATTTCGTGCTCACTCAAATAAGGAAGTAAAGCCCGCTGCAAAACAACCCGACAACGAGAACGAAAAATGAATTCTCGCTTGCGATTGGCTGAATGTCAAAAATTTCTGACAATCAGCCAATCACAAGCCTGAATTCAGAGTTCGTTCTCGTGCTGTTTTTCAGCCTCCTTTAAGTTGACAGTTCATATTTAAAATACTAACCTCAAACCTCACAATAAAAGTCGTTTTAAGTCCCTAACGACTGTTCTATCGACTAAAACTTACAACAGCTTACAAATCCAATGTATAAAGCAGAAATATGCCAAGAAAGTAATGCCAAACAAACAAAACCAAAGCCATCCAGAGTTTCTACATAGTTTAAGTTATATTTAAGGATTTCAAGGATTTCAAAGTGTTGTTGCACTTGTGCACAATCAGATGCCAGTTCAGTGCAACCATCCTACAAACCAGGCTACGCAATAAACTACTCAACAAACACCAGTTTATCAAAGTCCAGGAGCGACTCGTTGTCATCAAACAATCACAATCATCCATCACCAAGAAGTGCAATGGATTCCAAAGCATCCAAAGGATCATCAGCAACATATATTTCCAGTAAAAGTACATTTATGAAACAAATCCATGGCACAAGCAGCAAGTCAACAAGCAAATCCAGGCCAAATACTGAAAGGGTTGATTCAGCAACAATTTCTGCCAGATGCAGTATTGCTCTTGAAGGAAAAAGCAACATGGTTGCTGTACAAGGCCACAAACTACAATAAACAATTAAAGATTCGAGGAAGAGTCTAAGAATAAACCTTTTTTCTTGAATCTGTTTGAAACTACACTTCTTAGTTTACAATTAATTACATATTGCGTTTTTTATTTGTTTGTGAAATTATTAATCCAAACATTTTTGGTATTTAATAGTATGAAATAAATTATAAACTGTGTCTTACATCATTATTTCCTGGTTTCCTGCACATTATCAAATGTTAATGCTTACTGTACAAATGTTATTCTAAGTTTTTAGTCAACATACAGAGTGCACAGAAACGATTTATTCGAATTTCCCGCCGAAATTTATATGGTTATGTTATTTCGGAAGTGAAAAACATGGCCGTAGCGCGAAATTCAAATGTATCCATCGTTTTTGATCACACTGTACATAGAAACATTACTTAATTCATTGTTTATTGTAATGCTTATTATAATTTAAGGAACGGCATACAAAACTCTGCTCAGGTAGAAATCCATGAGCATATGCGTCAGATTGAAGCCACCAGTAAGGCTAATAATATAAATTACGACACAGCACGGAATGGGCGCTAGAATAAACTGCGTGTAGCGCAGAAAGTGCAGCGAGCTGTAGCCCAGAAACGTGATGTACACGTAGTATGCGCATGCGACCAGCCAGAACGTGTTGCCCAGAAATCTCGATGCAAACCATTCATGACTAATCAATCCTGAAATAATCAACACCTCATATTCTCATAATTCTTATGTTTTATGTGCTTTTGGGTGAACGAGGACGAAAACTGAATTCTGGCTTTCGATTGGTTGATTGTCAGAAAAATTTGAAATTCAACCAATCGAAAGCCAGGATTCACTTTTCGTTCTCCTTCACCCATTCACGGGCAGCGGCCTAATATTTCTCACCGTTGTAAAAGAACAATTGGCAAAAATGCAGCAGAATTAACGGTGGAAAGAACGCATTCAGATGCACATCAAATGCATAGCCCCATTCCACATCTAAATCATTTGGATTTTGACGAAAATGCCTGTTCAATACATACCTACCAAAGTACCAAAGCATGATTAGTAATTACTTTACCCTTTGTGTTCTTACCGAGTCCTTACTCACCAGAATATTGTTGCAATTAATAAACCAACACCAATACAGTCCACAAATACAACATACAGCAGGAAAACAATGGACTGCATGATGCCTAATCCTAAAACTATTGCAAAACCAATGGATGTAACTGAAACAAGTATTTATGAATATTATCACCGATTTTTGTGGTTTTACAGCTTACCACACAGCCAGGCAGCAAATAATACTAAAAATGCTGGATCATCTCTTGCAAACTGTGATTTTGATGCTTGAATGAACAATATAGATAAATTACACAATGTTCTGCTCCTTTTGTATTCAATAACTTACTTTTTCTATATTGAAAATTTCTATAGACCTTTTGAGGTGATACGAACAAGTATAACATTTGCCAGATAGCAAACTCAAAGTCCATTTGATCAAACTTGAACATTCGCCGCATATACTTGTAGCATTTCGTCGCTCCGGACATGCAGTCTCTAGAGTGGTTTGCTGGCATTGGTAGTGAATTTCTTTTACTCATTGTGATCAATTATTTTGCCCTTAGTCGAGTGTATAATCCAAAACATGAAACATGAAAATCTAAAATACTAAAACTAAATACAAGATGATTATTTGTGGGTACATACGGTACATACATGCAAGGAGGCCTTCTTATATATGCTTTTAGAGTTTTGCTGATGTAATTGTTGTAGAAATTGTGTTTTTTCGTTGTGAACATGTAAACAAGTGACATGAATAGTAGACAGCTGAGCTTGATACACGTATGTCACGAAAACTCACGAACCTCTGGGGGCAGTGGGGGCGGCTGGTGGATGCGCGCTGGATGGTGCTGCAAGAATGCGATGCGCACAGCGGCTTCTCGCGGCACTAGAGCGCAAAACATATGATCGTTTATGATCGAAAATTGTCAACCGTTGTAAACCGAATTTGAGTACTTTTCGTGTTGTGAGTTGAAAAAAAAGCAAATTCTTATATTAAAATGGGTCCGGATAATGTGAGGACTGAATGCAGATCGCCGAGGAACCCTCATGATCTTCTCGAAGGCGATGACGACAATGACAACAAGTCTTTTGATATAAATGAAACACCAGAGCTGGTGAGTTGAATCAATCAAGTTTTTTGCAATAGAAATTACATATCAAATGTTGCAGCAATTTCAACCCTGCTTCATGTGCAATGGTTTCTATGGCCCTTGCTATGAAGATCCAATTTGCCCAATGTGTCACACCTTCCTCCTGACTAATCCGAACATGACTGCACACAAAATCTACAAGACATGTTTGCCGGAGGAGAAGGATGATGAAGATTCTGGCAATGATGAGCCAGTGGAGGATAATGATAGGAGTGAGAATTCTGGCAATGATTCATTGGTAACCATGCAGGAGAATGTGGATGTTCCTGCTAAAGTTGTTGATATTGAACAACTTCCACCTGAAGGTACAGGTTTTGAGGTTTTTTGTAATTTTCATACTAATTAAATGTACATTTTGGGTTTGTGTCTTAGTTATGATGTTAACATTATCATATCTGGATGATTTATCAATGTGGGCTGCTGCACTGGTCAATCCCAGATGGAGGGCAATCATTACAAGAAGAGTAACTAGTCCAGAATATTGGAAGAATATGGTCACTGTGAGATGGCCCCTGTTTGAGTTTTGTGCTGGGGCTGAGATTAAAGACTGGTTTGAAGTGAGTTTTCAATGATTATTCACATATGAATAAGTGCCTAAGTTAGGTTAGGTTGAGATTTGAGGTTATGACTCATGACGTGAGGTTATGACGTGAGCTAATCTATTGTTTCTTCATCTTTTAGGTGTATTCCTCATTAACTAAAAGCAGCTGCTGCATTAAATGCCTGCGACAAATCGCGCTGCACAAAGTGGAGAACGAAGACGATTCCCACTGGCGGCAGCGACGGCTGTGCAACGAATTAAAATCGTTGCGAATAGATCCGCCAGATGGCATTCAAGCGCATCCTATCGATAAGCAGTACTGCCACTGGATGGCAAGCGTGCGCGGCCCGCAGGGCAGCCCGTACGAGGGTGGCATCTTCTTCCTCTACTTGTACATTTCGCTGGACTATCCGATGATACCGCCGGTGGTGCGCTTCATCACGAAGATTTACCACCCGAACATTTCCAGGCATGGTGATATTGGATTGGATTCCATCGGCAACAACTGGTCGCTGGCGTTGACCATCAGTAAGGTGCTCATTTCGATACAGTCCCTGCTGACGGATCCTGTGTGCGAGGTACGTTCCTATTCTCACTACTCGTCCGGGAATACCGGGAATTACCCGATTATACTGGCAACGTTGCAACAGCAACTTTTGCACGGTGCACGCTGCAGGCCAGTTTTTTATAGCAGCGCTGAATGCAGAAAAGTTGTGACATGAAAAATACGAGCGGCCACGCTGAATGCAAGTGCAGGCATGCGGCTAATGACGTGAAATAAAATATCGCCGACGGGGCGATTATTAATGAACGGCGGCGGCGGCGGTGGCGGCGTCAGGGGACACCTTTGTTCGGCGTTCAGAATTTTCATCGGGCAACTAGTTTTCGCATGCGCCGCGCGCCGCAGAACTATTTATTTCCGTCGTTGTCATCGCGCTTTTGTTTATTTTATCAAATGCAACGTTGCCACTTCGAGCTTGCTAGTACTGCTGTCGTTCCACAATGCGATGCGCTTAGCGCTTAGTGGCAGAACGCATGAACTTGGTGAAAATGCTATTCAATTAAGGCGTTTTTCGTTGCGACGCTTGCGTGCCGTTGATGTGGCTCATTACGCGCGTTTTAATTGCGCCATTCAGGGGCGGCGCATTAATGCTCGCTGCTCGCGTATAATTAGCGCCGCTGCCCAGCGCTTCGATAACGAATAGCGAGCGCGCTGTAATTGAATCGCCGCCGCCGTACCGTCGAATGATAAACACGCATTGAATTGCAATTCAGCGCAAAATCGCAATTAACTCGGCGCAAATTTATGGCTACATCGCACAGAACACACAATTAACGATTGAAATTAAGTGCAGGGCTTTTTTTTGGGCATTAACTCGTTTGAAAGTCAAACAAATGCACCAAACACAAAACAAACCGATCTATGAAAAGTGTTGCGTGTCATAACCTTAAAAATAGCATGATTTATATTGGCATCGGACATGCACCGCTGGTTGGGGCTGGAAAATTCAATTTTTGATGAACGCCAGCACCAGCGCAGCACGATAATGATGAGGACGCACAAGGCACTCTTTTCAAGCGCAACCCGCATTACACGAAAAAGCAATAACGGCGGTTTTGGGCGATGGCGAGAGGATGAAATCATGTATATTATAGTCGCTCTAATGGTGAAATGGATAACACAATTGTTAAAACCGGTTATTTGTTAACCGGTTTTTACTTTATTGCGTTCCTGCAATTTTCAAGGCGCAGTTAATATTTAGGTTAAGCGTGGTTATTCTTACACACGCCTGTTTTGCGATTACGGTTTACCGGTTATTGTAATAACCGGTAAAAAAAAAACGTTATTGCTAACCTGCAATTCTCAAGACGATGTTAATATTTCGCTTAGTTCGATTATTCTTTGCAATTAACCGGTTATTTTAATAACTGGATTATTTTATACTTTATTGTTATCCTGCAATTTTCAAGGCGCAGTTAATATTTAGGTTAAGCGTGGTTATTCTTACATAAGCCTGTTTTGCGATTGCAGTTAACCGGTTATTTAAATAACCGCTTCATACTTTACTGTTAACCTTCAATTTTCAAGACGCAGTTAGTCAATATCACGCCTGTTTAGCGATTACGGTTTACCGGTTATTTTAATAACTGGTTTATACGTTATTGTTAACCTGCAATTCTCAAGACGCTGTTAATATTTCGCTTAGTTCGGTTATTCTTTGCAATTAACCGGTTATTTAATAACTTTATTATTTTATACTTTATTGTTATTCTGCAATTTTCAAGACGCAGTTAGTTAATATTTAGTTAGTATGGCTATTTTCACATATGCCTATTTTGCGATTGCGATTAACCGGTTTAAATAACCGGTTTATACTTTAATGTTAACCTGCAATTCTCAAGACGCAGTTAATATTTCGGTTAGTCTGGTTATTCTTTGCAATTAACCGCTTTAATAACCGGTTTATACTTTATTGTTAACGTGCAATTTTCAAGACGCAGCTAGTTAATATTTGGTTAGTTTGGTTATTCCCACACAAGCCTGTTTTGCGATTGCAGTTATCCGGTAATTTAAATAACCGGTTTATACTTTACTGTTAATCTCGAATTCTCAAAACGCAGTTAATATTTTGCTTAGTTTAGTTATTTTTGCAATTCACCGATTATTGTAATAACCGGTTTATACTTTATTGTTAACCTGCAATTTTCAAGACGCAGCTAGTTAATATTTGGTTAGTTTGGTTATTCCTACAAACCTGTTTTGCGATTGCAGTTATCCGGTTATTTAAATAACCGGTTTATATTTTACTGTTAACCTGGAATTCTCAAGACGCTGTTATTATTTAGGTTAGTTTGGTTATTATTACATACGTCTGTTTTGCGACTGCGGTTAACCGGTTATTTAAATAACAGGTTTATACTTTATTGTTAACCTGCAATTTTCAAGACGCATTTAGTTAATATTTAGTTAGTTTTTGGTAGTTTGGTTATTGTTACACGCGCCGGTTATGAGATTGCGGTTAACCGGTTATTCTCATCAGCCCTTCCCTACGCATGCAAACGTATGCTCCAATGCCCGAAGTTTACACAAAACACAATTTGCGATAAATTGGGCGCTGGTACGGCGAAGTGAAGAACTCATTAGTTATTCGCGCGTCCGTTGGCCGCTCATTAATTAATATTTTGTCAAAATAGATCGATACGGGATTTGGGCGCCGCTTGATGAAATTAGTTTTATATAGAGGCGCGTAATTAATTTTCGGCCCCGGGGCGACAACGCGAAGATGTATTAAACGCTTGCGCTGTCGAAGGCACGCCGGGCATCACTTTTACCAGCAACTTTGAGTAGCACGAGAATGTTTAATCTTTCTCGCGCCTCGCCGCCACGCGCCACCCCCGCAGTGTAGTTTAGTTTGATGAGATGGATTTTTCTCCAGCCGCATTCATTTTTCACTGCTAGCCAGTGCTGCCCCCAACCTCCAACGCTCCCAACAAAAACGAGTAAGATAAGTTGCCTACATTGCCTATACAGTTGCGTAAACAACATGGCCAACATCGTGACACAAGCGAGCGTGTGAGGGAGTGAGGTTAGGTGCAGAATTCATGTACGGCATGTTTCGATGTTCAGTGTTTTTGTGTCGTTTTTGGGCTTGTTTTGCTTGCTGCTCGCGTCGTTCTAGTGTCTGTCAAATGATGCGAAAGGATTGCCATCAGCCAGCGAAACTATGCGCGGCGTCTGACCACAATTTCAAGGCGCTGGCGCTGGCAACAATGGCAACGCTGCACTCCCGCTTTCCGCATGGTTGCCTTGCGCCGCATCCATTTTACTTCCACAATGCTTCCTTCCACCCACACACCGTCGGGCGACGTGTACATTTTGCATTCCGCGCAGCGCTAAGCAGACGCGTTGCGCCGGAGATTTTTCCGACGCGACATTTATTTTCCGCCTAATAACCAGCAGCGGCGGATCAAGACGCGAGGATCGTTTATCGCCACATGGGGTGAAATAAAGTATTGCAAGGCTATTTATTGCTCAGTTCGCAGTTCTCGCAGTTCTGCAAACTATCCTATTTTCCTATCCCCCGATTCCATTTCCGCGTTTTGTCGCCGCCGCTGGCTGTTTTGCATTTCCTTGTGGCGGCGGCATAAAACTGCTCCTAAAGGTCTAAAACTTAAAGGTTTTTTCTGTTCCAGGTTTTTTTAAAGTCATAAACGATCGGTTTCTAAATATCGGTATTTTTTTCATTCCAGTCGCGGATACCGGTTTTTCTGCTTGTTAGGTTACGGCCGTATCGAACTCGCATTTTTTCGATTTTCGGTGTTTGGTTTAGTTTGTAGTCCAAGAAAGTTTATACCGGTTTTTCTGAATGTTAGGTTACGGTCGTATCAAAGATATATACAAAACCCGCATTTGTTCGATTTTCACCGTTTGGTTTTTTTGTGCATTAGGTCGTGGCACTAATAAAACAATCGTTAAAATTCGTGCATGGTCGTAATTGAGAGGATGGTGGACGGTGGACGCTGGACGCTAAAAAATGCAAGCGCGTTGTCTCCGTTCTCGAAATTGCAAATTGCATTTTAAATAACGCGGGCGCTGCGTCGAAAGCCTGGTTTGGAATTCGCTACAACGCGAGAACTGTTTAATTTTGCATCGCTGCATCAAAGGTCTCGATGCGTTTTCCAGCGTTCCATGATTATTCGATAATAATGCTGGCTCACTCGACTGATCCACACAAAAGCTCCAGACCTCCAGCTCGCCAGCACTAGTCGGTGAGGCTTTTTGTTCAGTGCACTTCGTCCTTCGTCGATCCATCGAATTGCATTCATTTCGGTTGCTGAACATTTGAACAAAAAAAAAATACATTTTTTTGTGTGCCAATTTCATTTGTTACTCTAAAACTAAAAGCTTATAACTCGAAAACACTAAAACTAAACTAAATATGAACCGGTTCTAGTACTTGATCAAAGTGTAACTGTTTAATACCTTGAAGAGTTCAAGCACAACTTGGAGTAATCTGAAATTGTGAAATTGTGAAAGTTTATTTTTTAGGTTTGTTGGTGTACATGTGGTTGCCTACAGTGTCTAACTAACTCTTGGCTGCTCTTGGGATGCTTGGAATCGGAACGCTCGGAACTTTCGAGTCGTCATTCTGTTTGCGACGTTTGCGTGTTTGCTGCTCTGGTTTACTCTAGATGTACTCCGAAGTCAAGTAATACGTGTTGCTGTGTTGCGTGCTGACTGTTGATACCGTGTCACTTTTTGGCATCCTCACACATTGAATGATATTAACGATGAGCTACTTACTCACACTCTTTGGCTCTTTGCAGGCTTCACGTTTCCCTTGTCTTTTTTCCTCCCACTGTCCCAGTGGTGAGCACACTGCACACCCAGTTCGTTTACTTGCTCCCTGTTCCTTTGTTTGTTTTCCGCATTATGCGGATTGTGTTTGCAGCCGTTCCGTTCCACTTTCGCCTCCGATTCGCTTTTGTGTGCAAACGAGTGTTGAGATGGTTGCGATTTGCGATATCGCTGATTGAATTATGTTGCCAAGTTAGGCAACTTCTTATTCTTCGTCAGTATCTGGTTCGTGGTTCACTTCATTATATCTGATATTCGATATCGATACCGTTGTCTTATCAATTTGGGAATTGGGACGATACGCACGTCGAGCCCTCGTCGGTTATAATTACTCCTACTCGTTTCAGTGAGCAAGCGTTTCCTTTCATCGGCATTTTTTTCGTTTGTGTCGCATCCGGTGTGTGGTGTGTTGCCTACGGTCGACGTCTGTTTGCGAGTGAATTCAGTGAATATTGCTGCCATTGCTGCCGTTTGTGCGCGGATCGTTGAAATTGTTACAGTTTCAGCTACAGCGATTCAGCGTTTGATTGAGTGCGCGTGACAGAGGCATAAAGCGAATCGCCGGGCGAAAATTATGGCCTTGGGCCCGCTGCAATAATAGCCGTGGCAGAGCGACAGCGAAAACGTGCGAAAACTTTTGCACTTTTTATCTCGCAATCGTCGCCGCGGACAATGCAATCTTATCTACCGCCTCTACCGGGGGGCTGCGATTTATATAAACTTCAAGACTTCAACAAAAGCGTTGCGCCTGGGGGGATAGGCAATGATTAATTTTTGTTGTTTGGTCTATTTTTTTCGAGGTTAGGATTTAGTTTGTGTGTGGCACGAGTTTATACAGGGTGAGTCTGACCTGCGGGTTTTGTCGTAGACTTATAGTCGTAGACTTACCCGGCGTGCGAGTCCAAATACGACACCCCAAAAGTCGTTCAAACCTTGGCACCTTGGCGGTGTGCGAGTAACG
>JARJDQ010003337.1:0-10697 GCA_030264215.1 Geostiba sp. GC000077 | reverse complement strand
TATATTATGCTCAGGATGATCTGCTCAGTATATTTTGTTCAAGATGTTATTACTCAGTATGTTATTGCCCAGTATATTTTGTTTCCAGTATGTTTTGTTCAGGAGGTTTTGACCGGATACCGCGCGTGAATGCATGAACGCGCGCAGTTTGTCTACCAAAATATATGTTTTTTCAACGTTTCGCGCTTGTTTCGTAGACAGGGCACTGGCTCGTGTAAACGCAACCATTTATAAAGCATTGCATTCATTTCAAGCGACAATGCCGTATCTCACAAACAAGTCTTGAATCTATATCGTCTAAATCGGCTCTAACTCTCGTGAATATGTTGGGAAATGCTGGGGATTGAACCCAGGATCTTCTGATCTATCCTACCAAATACTATACAGATGTGCCACCGAGCGGGTTTTTCAAATTAAAGAAACGTATTAAATGTTAACAAAATACAATTTCAAAACAATTAAAATTCACCATCAATTTGAAAATTTCAAGTTGTGCCGTAGAACGGGAAAGCATCTGTCGGCGAAGGCACCGTGGCAACACTGTTTATGATTTAGGCCGTTCGGCTTTGTTCGGTCATTGTTCGGTGTCGGCGCTGTCACCCTGTCACTGTATCGAATGTCAAATGTTCAGCGGTCGTGTTTTCCCCTCGCAGCCGCTTCGCATCGATAAATTCCTAACGTTCCTAACGATTCTAACATTAATCGTGATCGTGATAACGTTATTGCGCGCAGTTAACCACGGCCACATTAGTAAGACACTAGGAAATAACGTGACGAAGATGTCGGCGCCTGTAGTAATTGCAGCCTCGGCGAAACACACTGCCACTGTAAGTCTTCAAAAATCATTCAAGCTTGCAAAAATCCAAAGCTAATACTTACTAATACTACATTTGTACGAATTCTGTGTTACAGCTAATATTCTTACATGGCTTGGGTGACACTGGGTAAGTTAAACAATTTATACAAAATATTTCCATATGTACATGTGCAATGGTTTTGCAGTCAAGGATGGGCAAGTGCAATGGCAGCAATTCGGCCCTCTCATGTGAAAGTGATCTGTCCCACTGCACCAACAATGCCTGTTACATTAAATGCTGGCTTTCGCATGCCTAGTTGGTTTGATTTGAAGACATTGGATGTTTCAGGACCTGAAGATGAAGATGGTTAGTTATTGCCTGAAATAAGATACATATTGCATTATAATCATTTGCACTATCTTTCCTGGTTGTTAATAGGCATTAAAACGGCAACCAAATCAATCCATAGCATGATTACTGCTGAAGTTCAAGCAGGGATTCTAACCAAAAATATCTTGCTTGGTGGTTTCTCACAAGGTGGTGCATTGGCTTTGTACTCTGCATTAACTTATCCAGAAACCTTAGCTGGTGTGGTGGCTCTTTCATGCTGGCTACCCCTGCATAAATCATTCCCTGGGGCAATGACATGCAGTGACACCTTAAAGGTAAACCCCATTTTAAATTACAAACTGGTCTTTAAAATCTTATATATTATTTCCATAGGTGTTGCAATGTCATGGCGATTGTGATCCTGTCGTGCCGTACAAATGGGGCCAGATGACCGCTTCGGTGCTGAAAACGCTGCTGAAGTTCACCGATTTCCAAACCTATCGCGGCTTGATGCACACCTCTTCTGAGGAGGAGCTGCACGACGTCAAGAAGTTTATTGAGTCCAACATGCACCTATGAAACGTGTCACGATTCCATTGCACGTTTGCCCACCTACGTAAAATATTTATGTAACAAATGCATGAGAGCATCCCAGATTTCGACTATCGAATCTATTCAAAACTGCAGCACCACAACTGTAAATTAACATTCTTTATGTTCAAACTCGCAAAGTCTAAGAGCTAAACGTAGATGGTAAAAGAGTGCATTAGGCCAAATTTTAGGTTCTATTGTGTAGATATTTTTTCGAGGTTATGGAGGCTTTAAATCAGGTTCATACTTATTCTAAAGCATAATTCGTTCTCGACATCTTCAAGAGTAGTTAGTACATACTGAAAACAACATCGCATTATTTGATATGACGTCACACAATAACAATGGCGTCCTATAATGATTATTTCCAAAGAAAACGTAATTTTGATATGTACTGTAAAACACTTTCTAGATTAAGATTTTCATCTTGTGAGGGATGATATTATAACATTTTAAGCAATTGATGAAGAACTTTACCTCCTTGCTGTTGTTGTCTTGTCCACTTACATATAGAATATTTACACAAACTGCATTTTATTTAATAATACACATTTTACTTCTTGCCACATGTATAAAATATGAACATTGCTAGTTTAGAACAAAATACATGTCTAAAGTGGTTAAAAACTTATAATATTTAGAATACCTTAAAACTTAAAAGCAGCTGTTTGAGATTCCCAGTTGAGAAACCTTTCAACCATTTAAAACCTATTTTTCCAGTTAGCTGCCCATTTGTGAGACTTGCCTCCTTGCATAGGCCCCTAAGCAAGCCAGAATGCCAACAGTGCTGATAAACAATCCCAAGATGAGAGCCAATGTATCTCCTGTGTCAAACATTTTACAGGATTTGTGACTGTACTCTTGCTAAACTGGAATTTGGATTATTTATTACTTCTCAACATCTAGTAACTTCCTGATAAGAGTGCAGCTTGGCTTAAGCATGTGGTAAAGTAATAATAATGCTTACGTTGCACACGCGAATTCACGTTAATCAACGGTAGTTTCAATGCTATTTTCGCTGTTGTATTGTAGAGTTGGAATAAAGCTAACAACAAACAGGTGGAATTAACTAGAACAACTAATGACAAACAGCAAAAGCACTACAAGATGCAAATGAAAGACGTATATAAAAACAAATTTCCCTAGGCCTAGGCTCCACTAAATAAGGTTGCCAAAGACCAAGACAAGACAAATTTCGGGTTAAGCCAACAAATAATCTCAAAATAATTTAATATTGTCTTTGTTAATAAAAAGTACTGAAATATTTTTTTTTCCCTTTGCTTTTTTATGTTAGATAATTTATAATTGCACGCAGAAATCTTTGGCGAATGCAGACTTTGGTAACCCTTTCTAAGTTTTCTACATTTGTCGATTTGACATTGCTATAGGCAACTTCTTTTTCATGTAACCTCAAATACGTTGATAAACAAATGAATCACATGTGGATTACAACAATGCATTCAGTGAAAATGTGGAAGTAAATCAACACTTATATTGTAATTTACAGAACATCCATTGGCATTTTCTTCTTTTCTAATGGAGGCAGCATTTAAGACAGTTGTTGAACATATTTTCAACAATTGGTCAGCTTTACAGCTTGCTGTGGAGCATTCCATGGGAGGGCCAAATAGCAAACAAGTAAGACATTATAAAACAATTATTTGTACATAAAATAAAACATTTCATAATTAGATTGCCATTAGTACAGTTGACTATCTTGTTAATTACTTAATAAGTGAAAATGGGATTGAAATTGAAGACATTGAAGATGTTCTCGAAGACATTATGGACCAAGAATTTAATACTGTTTGTGAAGATAACTCAATTAAAGGTAAATATATTTCCAATTAGGCAATTAGATGTCTGATTTTAATCTAAAAATATAAATATATTTTCCAGAAGTCTCAGCAATGCTGTTGAAATTCTTAAATTTAATCAAAGAAGGTAATATGCAAGAGGTTGAAGTAGAATATAACAAATTACCTCCTGGCACACAGTGGCTGAGTAAAGAGCAATGTGTGCAAGCACCACAACCAGAAGAAGTAAGTGAAACTGTTGAGTAAAACATCATTTTTCATTTTTCAAACTAACTCAAAACATTTGCAAATAAATAAACTTTAAGGCAGGTGAATCATCTTCTGCCTCACAAGATGAACAAGAGTCAACAGTGCAAGATGTGCCAATGGAAGAAGCAGAGGATGGTTGGACACAAGTCAAATCAAAAAAGCGGCATTAAATTGCTGCATTCATAGATACATTGTTAAGAGCTTAATTTAAGTCTGTTACATGAATCCTTGAATCATAACTTCAATTAATGATGACATCGCTTAAAATATATTTATTTAAAAAATGACGCGATTGATAAATACTTAAACATGTCTAGTAAAATTGCTCAACATCTTCAGGCGTAATCTGCACATTCAATTTAGTGCCATGACGCATGATGCTCATTTTCAATTTCTTCACATTCCCATCGGCTATGATGCTATACACGTCCTTAGCGGTATGTACAAGTTTGTTATTAATCGAGAGCACGATGTCACCTGGATTCAATCCACCACTACAACATTCAAGAGATTTTTAAATAACATTTTCGGGGTTAATTCTTTAATAAGATTATACTTACATATGAGCAGGGGATCCATAAATAACTTTCATTACCAATACACCATGCTGTAGGTCAGCAGGTACTTCTGGATTCCTTTGTCTCAACTCTTGCAAAATTTGTGGATTGATTGTGAGCATTGTTATACCCATGTAGCGCTTTTTAGGACCTCCTGAGGGCGTTTGTCTAATACCACTGGAGTTTTTCAGAAAATCCTTGACATAATCTACCAATATTCATTTCAATTATTTGGTACAAAAAAAAGGCAAAGATGAAGAAATTACCAATTGGTATTGCAAATGATATGCCTGCAGTGACTTTCATACTGTTCACTCCAATGGCTTCCCCATCCAGATTGACTAAAGGCCCGCCAGAGTTACCAAACGTGATGGCTGCATCAGTTTGAATATATACCATATCCTTGCCATGTAAACCCAGCTCATCTGAGCCGCGCTGTGTCGAACTTACCTAAAACCTCCAACAATAGTTTCAACCTAATAAACCACTGCCAGTCTGCCACATATTAAGTATTAACATACCACACCTGCTGTAACTGTGTTACTCAATGATAAAGGACTTCCAAGTGCAACCACAAACTCCCCTGGCCTTAGTTCTGAAGAATTCCCTAATTTCATCACTGGTAAATTCTTTGCATCAATTCTTACAGTAGCCAAATCACTCTGTACATCTATATCCTCTACCAAACCAGAGTAAACAGTACCATTGAATAACCTGACCTCAACTTTTGTGTAAGGCTTGTTGGTGACAACATGTGCATTAGTTAAAATTAGTCCATCCTCTTTGATAATGAAGCCAGAGCCATTGGAGACTGAAGAGGGGCGACCGGAAAAGAAATCCACTCTTCGTGTGTCTTTGATTTCAATATATACAACAGCTGGAGACACTTCTTGCACAACATCTGCAATGAAATTGTGTTGCTTTCTTCGCCCAGTGAGGGAAAGTGCTTCAACTTCTTCCATGTACAGTTTATAAAGCAATAACCCTGATGTTACATAGAAGAGGTACTTGAGGTTTTGTTTTAGTACATTCTGCTGTTCATTAGGGGTCTTTTCATGTTGATTATGCTTTCGATTGACTAGATTGAACATTAGGACAGATGGTTTACTATAACTTTGATTAGAGTTGGAAAGCGGTGGTTTAAACCTGCTTGGAGGTAAGTTTCGCAAGTGTTTTAGTATATTTATTGGAAACTTCATCACTGCACTTTAAATTAAGGAGTTTTGCGCTTGTTTTGCACAATATGTTGATTCAATTTAGGTCAGAATTGGTCAGATGTAACTTTCTGAGGTTATGCTTCCCAAAATCAACTTTTCATGCAACTTTCTGCGTGTTTGCTTTTGCTGGTGCGTTGCAGAGGTGGGGCAAAACCACATACGGCAAACCTCGTTGACGAAGCTAACCTTATCACTTTTAAAGAAACAATTAATAGCATGATAACTAGTAACGAAATTTTGAAACGTGAATTTGAATCGAGATTAGAATTTTCAATTGTAATATAGGCAGCCCATTATGTCTGATAACATTTTTAAATTCAGTGTTCACGTGCTCCAGAGCACAGAACAAAAAGTAAAAGTTAACACATTAATAACATATTATTGATATTGATTTACTTTGAGTGCTTATTGCTTTTGATTGCATGTATTTTAAAACGTTTTGTAAATATGAAGAGGATGAAAAGCTAAAACGATGGTTAATTTTCACTTTTCGACTTGTTGAGTGAGCGACATTTAAAAAGCAGGCGCGAGGTGCACAAAGTTCACAAGGTCGCGAGCGTGTTGTCTATTACTTAAACGCGAGGCGAGAATAATTCAAAACGTCGAGCGAAATTACGGGCTGAAATAATTAATCCTCGCGAGATGATAGGGTACGCTCGGCGTAATTGATATTTATATTTCAATTTTCGATTTTCGATTCTCGCGATGCATGCTCGAGCTGTGCGAAGCTGGGAGGAAAAGCCGAAGCGTGCATCGTGCGCTAATAGATAATGCCCGCACTGCCCGGAGAGAAAAAGCGTGACAGCACGAACTCCACCAAACACAAGCCAAGGCAGGCGCAGGTAATAGGCAACAGGTAAAGCAGGTGATATATACGATGTGAGTGACGGTGGGGCGGCGAAGACGGCGATATGGCTGCGGCGGTGGATCATGCGCGTGATGATCTGTTTGCGCGCCCGTCGTCGTTGCTCGAATTTGTTCACAAATGTTTCACATCGGATTGCCGGTTTGCTGGCGTTTGATAAATCGACGCCGGTGTGATTTATCGCAGGTGGTTAGCGCGCCGCGCGCCACGCCGCATCGTGCGATAAGTTCGATCGACTTTTTTGATCGATGATCGCAGCGATCATAAATCGTACCTATACTCGAAATGTGCGAGATGCGAGATTACATTCAATTTGGGTTTATTCATGGTCATTCAAAGTAAACGATTTGGCATTCAGTGCGTTTATTCTTCCTGTCTTCATGCGAAAAGGTTGGAACAACGGCGCTTAGCTCACCACGTTGCAATTGATTTGGAAGCAAGTGAAGGGGACATTGTTGCCGTCTTCATCGTCTGCGTACAATGTCATTTCAACTCCGACAGGAATCTATAATCAAGTATTTAAAATGAAAGGGTTGGTTTTAATAAGACTTTCGTTTTCGAGTCTTGGTCTTACCGTAGGAAAAACACTTAAGATATCCATAGTGGTGGCGTAAATCACGCGTTGTCCTTCTTCCAATGGGCATTCATCTCCTCCAGCGAGCTCCTTGCAACCGTTGGGTTCCTTCACAGGGTAGTCAACTTCTAATCCCAAAGCAGTCGCTTTGATTTTCGGCTCGAAAATGTCCAAATCATTGGCTGTAATCGTCAATGCCAATCAATACCCAAATTAATGTTAGAATGGTTGCGATATTGTTTCCGAAATTACTCACGTGCATCGAATGTAATATTCCAAAAAACAGTAGAGCCTTGTGGAAAATCACAGGGTCCTTTTACACAGTCCTTTACATCAACGGCAAGGGGCAGAGGGAGTCCGGATTTACCTATTAATATTTGCTAACTTGTAAAAAAAAGTTCAAAATTATGCTTGGATTTATAACTTACATTCATTAACTTCCGTTGCAGTTGCAATCGCAACATACGCAATCAAAAAGGCGACGCTAAAGAATTGCTTCATTTTCGCAATTTGTTTTTCAACTGAGGAACTGAGTGAACTAACTGAAACTATCATCCATATTTCCGCTTTTATAAGCGCCGCCAGTTACCAGGTAGGGCAAACATTTTCTCGCCAGATTTAATCGATATCTCAAAACTTGAAATTGTCGACGATTTGGTTTTGGACAGGTAACATGATTAAGTGATTAATATTTTTATACTACTTCGTCAGGTTGCACAATGTATTACATATTACATTTTTGCCACTGTGTTTTTTTTCCTCTATGTACTAGAGATTCGATAAAAATCGTATCAAGCGCGTGTGTAATGAAATATGTATCAATTAATCAATTACGGAATCATCACTCATGGACTCATCACAGGTCTATTTTGTTTCAATCGAAAAAGGTACAAAATGAGTTATTATACATTGATAAATATAGACATTTATTATAAAATATAATTTGAGAGTAACATGTATTTTTTGCTTGGTAGGTAACAATTCTTAATTTCAACGTGTTATTGGTGAATTTAATCGACGACTTTTCCATCGACCTGGAAGCAGGTGAAGGCAAACTTCTCACCGTCTTCGTTGTAGGTGTACAGAGTCAACTCAATACCGAAATCGATCTACATAAATAAGTGTGCAAATTAATTATGAGTATTCTGGAAAACTAAATAGAAACGTGTATTATTTAACTTACATTAGGGTAGAGAGTTAAAACTTTAATCGAAGTGCCATAGAGAACACGTTGTCCTTCTTCTAGAGGGCATTCATCTCCGTTCAGGAGCTCATTGCAACCATTGGGTTCCGCAAGAGGATAGTCGACGTCCATGCCAAGAGCGTGAGCGATGATTTTTGGTTCAAAAATGTCCAAATCGTTGGCTAAAAATATATAATAAAATTGTCAGTTCGTTGTAAATCTTTGCTGACTACACGGACTACACGGCACCTCTCTCTCTTGACGAAGCATACACAACATTCGCTCCCAAATCAATACAAAGCAACTGAACTAAGATAAGCTACACGTGTCGCGATTCTTTGGTTAATTCTAAGGTAAAAAACGTACAAAAATGTTCTTACTCTCTTCGTTTGGTCACACGACGTCATCCAAGTTGCGATTTTTAGGTTACAAAATGCATAATAACAATGCAAAACAATGTAAAATGCTTTATAACAAAATCCTTTTTGCTAAACTGTAGCTGTTTTGTAAATCGAATACTACTGCAATCGCGTCATGTATAGTTCATCAGGCAATTCGGTTACACCCTGTATTTATTATTAACTCTATGATAATTTGCATAGTATAATTTGTAATTCTGTGTAATTCTGTAATTGACTATAGGCAACCAATCGTACTTTTCTCGTCTATCTTTTACTTTTTTAAAATAAAAAACTACAGCGTGTGCTGAAAATGGCGAAAGAACTACACTTGGAGCTTTTCTTTGGTTAATTCTGAATATCAGAATTGAAAATCTTCATACAAAAATGATGTAAGTATCTTCGTGTGGCCACACGAGACACGAGGACACACAAAGATGCGATTTTTAGGTTACAAATATCCATATTAAGAAAATTATATTTCCTTACCACTCCACAGTTGCTATTTTAAAAATCAAACACATCTGGAAAGTCAGTTTTCTCTTAAACAGCAAAACAGCATCTAACCAAAATTATTTACACTTTAAAACTTTGAATTGAATTAATTCAAATTATTTTATGTCAAAGTTTCAAAACAAAATTCATCTGGTTAGATGCAATTAAAGCGAGAACTGACTTTGCAGATGTGTTTCAAAGCAACTATACTGTGGAACGATAAAGAATTTTGTTTTATTATGCATATTTTGTAACCTAAAAATCGCAAATTTGATGACCTCATGTGACCAAGCGAAGAGAGCTAGAACATTTTGGTATTAAGATTTTCAACTCGCCCATTTTTTGCACACCCTCTATGTATAAGGAAAAACAAAGCTAAAAAGTGGTACTCACGTGCATCGAAAGTCAAATTCATGTAAACACTTTTGCCCTTGGGCAAAGAGCAGGGGCCTACTTCGCAGTTCAAAACGTCAACTTGAATGGGCAGTGGAAGATCTGATTTACCTGATAATATAAATGATTCAAATTCAAAGTATAAGAAAACATATTGGATTAGCTTAATTATTGTATTCAAATTAACATTGAGGAGATATGCAATAAACTTACAAGGGTTAACTTGGGTGGCATCAATAGATGCAACATATGCGGCCAGGATGGCGGCAATAATGATTTGCTTAACCATTTTGATAATAGTTTAATAAAAACGGGAAAAACGTTAACTCGTTCAGATGATTCGTCCAAGCTGTTTTGAGACTGATTAATATCCTTCCGCAATGTTTGACTATTTATATGATTCGTAGTGCTATCACTATCAACAGTATCAACGCCAAAGAATTATGCTCAGTCTGATTAGGTAGATTTTGCCCTCAAGCAAACAGGTGTTCAAACATCAATATTTCCTGTGAAGCAGACATCAGTCTCGTTTATTTGTAATAATGAATAAGCGAACAATAAAATGCATTCGAGAGGGAAGACTGTGTTGTTTAACAAGCGCAATGAGTGGTTGCACCTGTTACACACCTGTGTGTGACAAGTGTTTGATCTTTGAATGCTTAATTTGATTAATTGATGTTTGATATAATCTAGAAATCTGAAGCAAAATGCCTTATCAATTAAGGGGCTCATTCATTGAGTGTATGAGTGTAACCAAGTGTTGAAATTATGTTCGTTATCTCGTTATCAACAAATATTTGTATTTTACTATTACTATTGAGAATTTTTTTTTAAAGAATACACTATTTATTTATTCAACTTTGATTACAATTTAAAGAAAGAGAGGAACATTGCGATTTGATTAATAAGAGGTCAATAAAACAAAGAATAAATAAATAAGGAAAGGAAACATATGTGCGCTTCAGCAGCCCAGCAGTGTGATCTGGTATAAGGCATGTGTGCTGTCGCGTTGTTAACATTCATAACATACGTGTCTAAAAATAATTAACAGTTATCTACATTGTTCATAACATACTTTTTTACTTCTATTTTAAATCTATTGTCGTTTTCTATTATTTTTATACTATGAGGTAAATTATTATACCACTGGAAAATTTCATAGTTTGTACATTCTTGGCCTTTCTTTGTTGATACATTTGGCAAGTGGAAAAAGGTGCTATTTGTCGTATTT
>JARJDQ010003326.1:0-18273 GCA_030264215.1 Geostiba sp. GC000077 | reverse complement strand
TAGCTCCAGGCCAATCAATTACATAATGGTATACAATTATTGAGCGCCGGTGCGTTGTGGTTTCCGCTTTGCGAAAACATTTATGCACATTTATGCACCGACATGCCCTTCGGGTGGTGTGTTCGGTGTTCAGTGCGCAATGTAATTGTTGTTGACGTATTGCGTGATGAAATGAGCGCACGATGCGCAAACATGCACAGAGCACTGGAGCACTGTGTGCTGCCTAAGTACCTGTAGGGCTCATAACACATAACCACACTCGTAATGCTCACCGCCGCGAGGCCCGACATCGACATCGACATCAACTCCCAAGTTACATAAACATCGCCTTTATGCCAGGCGTAAACATCAAGGGTACGCGATAAGAAATACGATCTTTATAGCTTTTCGCCGAAGAGCGCGAAATTTCGCAAGGATAAAAAAAAACACTCCGCACATTTGAATTTCTGTCAGCATGGGTAATGCAGCTAACGCTATGTAACGCGTTTTATCTGCAAGGTCTTCGATTTCAATTCATGCAAATTGCGCTGCGCCTCCCATTATTATCACACAATTTTGCTCGTTTGCTCGTAACTTAATATCGCGCATATCTTCCCAAGTCCCAAGAGACGCGTGGTGGAAAAAAAACAGAAATTTATCAGTTTTCGCCTCGCTTCGATTCGACACCCGCCGTGTCAAACACTTGATTGGTGTAGACATTACTCAATTGCCAGTGCACTTCTGCTGGCGCTCGCACTCCCCAACAACCACCCGCAGCCCCCCCAGATATTGCAAAATGTGTGCGCAAGTAGTTGAAGCAATTTGAAAGTTATTGCCTCTGCTGCGGTGACAGTGTGGGTGGATTGAAAGACATTTAACACCTCGAAAGTGCTCGGTTTACAGTCGCCCCGAAAGTATACGTGCGTGGGGGTAAGGTGTCGAAATGGAATTTGAAATTTTTTTCGCAAAGAGGCAGGAGGGAGGGAAACGAGAGCGAGCCTCCAGAGTGATGTAAAAATACACTTCGCGTGGAGGCTTACGGGTGTATAAACGCGACGAGCCGAACGTCGTTTTCTTTTTATTGCATTACCGCGAAAAAAATACACCAAAGGTGACAAGTGCCGCAATGAAGTTACGCGTTATGGAATTTTATGTTCCACGTTTCTTTTGCTCTGCAACGCAAACACCCTTGGATTAAAATTTCTTGATGGTGACAGTGTAATTTAAATACATCAACCTTTATTTCACTCCAACTACGGGCGCAACAACAACAGCACAAATTTTCCTTCCCTTTCGCCACATTCCGAAATAAATTTCCTCGGACTGCTGCGGGTTGAGGGTAAAGAGCAAAGTGGAATCGTCGAGGCGATTTATCTCTATCTCCACTTTGCGCACACTTGCTGTTGTCTTTTTGTGTTCCTGTTGTTGCAAAAGATTTGAAGTGTCCAATTCCGGCATTCCGACACCCTAACTCCTAAGTCCTAAGTCTAAAGAATCGATCAGCGGATAATCCTGCGGGAACACTTTCCCCCTCTCCCCCTTGTCCCCTGTCCTCTGTTTACAAGCGCTCCCTCCGAAGGATTTCGACTTTCCAATCGTTGCGATTCCTCGGCCACTTGACGTTTTTATTCCTGATTGGATCCATCCATCCTGGCCCGAGATGTCCTGTTTCAAATGCCTATCATCTTGCCCATCCACGCGCAGGACGGAAGTATGATAGATGGTATTTATTTTTAATTTGCGCGCGCCCACAAGATGGCGAGTGCCAAGTAAATACGACCACTTTCGGCGATGATGAATTGAGGCATCGTGCATCTTGCGCCGCCGCCGCCGCCGCCGCCGCCAGCGTCGCTATTAATATATTTAAACGTCAATCAACGCCGGCGTCCCCAACGGTCTCCGATGGTGAAATTCATTTAATTGAAATACGCTGCCGAACCATTAGCCGCCCCCGACTGGCACATTATTAATAAAAACTGTTGACAGCCAATCTCGGATTATTAAAAAAGCACAAACGAGGAGCTTAATTGAAAAAGCGCGCATTAAAATTATTTTCCCATAAGCGAAATCGGATTAGATGCTCGAGCATTGCGCAACGAGGGAGCGAACGCTTTTTCCGGGCTTTATACACGGCGGTCCTGTCGCTGACGCCAACGCGACGCCCGGAGTTTGTCCTTTGATCACGGACGCTTTAATATGCCAAACAATAAATTGAAAATTTTCACTTTAAAAACGCGCCGCGCCATGACTGGCGTTCACTCTCGCCACGCTCACGTCTGGATCAATAATTTTCGAAAAGCACTCACAATAATTACGCCTGTAAATTTTTAAAAAGCCAAGTTTTTCACGTGTTGTCACTGTCATCCGCTGAAAAAAGGCGCCTCCACCATATGTAAGCTCTCATATGTCACCACAGAGAACGGAAAAATCTTCTAACGAACATGTCACACATCGTATGCTCAGCTCAGCTCGGATGCATTGTGTGACGGACGATAAGAGGGTGAATAAAATATGAACGACGTACAAGGATTAACGCTTCTCCTTGCTTCACTTGGTAGTGCTGGTGGTGAGGGTGGCTAATGCGTGTAAATAAATCATTGCGGAGTCGCGATGTGATTTAACCTCCCGGTTTTTCCCCCCTCCCTCTTCATTTTTGGGAAATTACGAAGGCAAAAGTTGCGCATCAAAAAAAAAGCTACGTCGAGGAAACATTTCGCTCATAAAGCCTCGCCTCGTTAATTCAAAGGTGTGTGCGCCATGCCCCGGCGCGTGTTTTCCTTGATGTTCGCACTGAATTAAAATGACACGTGTCAGGAGCCGAGACCTGCTACGGCGGTAACATGACAGCCGGAAAATATGTAGTCAAAGTAAAATGCGAGCGAAAAAGTTCAAAGCACGTAAACGTCTACATCAGTTGCAGGCGCTAAATCCACGCGACGCGTCGGATGTGTGTTCTATGTGTAGGTTTGGATGTATGTGCATCGACGTCAAAACTTGCTTATTTACCACCTTTCACCGAGCGAGCGCTTCTAAAGTTCACCGCGTGCACGAAGCACGACGTGTGTGTGTGGGTGGCGTTTTGCATTTGATGGCAAAGTGAACCAATCAACGTTTCCTTTTTTGCTAATCACACATCACTTCCTTTTGGCTATGACGCATTCTTATTGAATATTACCTGTTTGAAGGGAAGGGGGAAGTAGACCGAATATTTCTATCACCTCTTTCCTGTCACTGTCAGCAACGGATATTATGTGCTACCCAGGTTGATAAATTGAGCAAACATGAGATTTGCTTCACGAACGGCGAATGGCGTCGATATAAATTCTGGAGATCACCAGAGACATTATTTATGCTACCAAGACAGTTTAGGAGCGCATGCTCATAAATAATATTTTAATACTGTCCTAATAAATTTTACCTGCAGCTGCTGTGCGCTAATAAAAACATTGCAAAACTGGCGTGTTGACAAATCATCGCGTTAAAGCGTCCTGAAGCTGTAATATCTAATATCAGCGGCAACACTATACTTACCTATGGTTCTGCATTAGCCAAGGTTGTAAATAGATTCACTCCTTGATGCCCTGTCCAAGTCAGTAACCAGACCTCGCTTGCCTGTGTGCCCCAAGCTGGGAAACAAATTCCTTATTGTCCGGCATCGTGCGATCGTTTATCAAATGCCCCCTGAGGGTCGCCTGAACCATGGCCCAGAATATGCAACCCAAGAAGGAAGAAGCTGCATTCAGATTTCTCCTCTTGGCCCCACCGCAACGCGAAGATAAATAACCCTCTGGTAATTGCCAACGGAACGATACCATATTTCATGACGCCCATAACTTAGGAAGGTAATTACTATGAGTATGTCGTTTATCATCGCGCGGCGCGAATCTTGCAAGACAAGCGGCACGATCCCGATCATCGAGATGGAATTGATATTGGGACCGAATTGCATTTCCGTCCTCTATCCATTTCTCTCTGAAATTAGAAATGACAAGGTAACTAAAGTGCAAAAAATTTGGCGCTGAGCAATTTACACTTTACAGTCCACGCAGGACGCAGCCCAGAGAATCATAAAGAGCTTGTGTTATAAACTGCAACGCTTACAAAGACGCTCCTCTACCGTCCCTAGCGACTCTCCCGTAATTCTAGATTTTTTAAGGACCCCGATCCCAGGCCCCAGCAGCTCAGGTTACTTTTTTCGTATTAACCCCAGGACTGCAGCGAATAATGGCGAGAAGATCTGGCCGGTCCACGTCTGGGGGTCATGGGGATGCTTTATATTGCCGACGGGATTCGGGAGTTATATAGGTGTTGACGACCCGCTGGGTGTATGCTGGGGGGGATAGTGGTGCGGAGAGGCAGTAATTTCGCGCGCCTCGTCGACGCTAGTTTATATCCTTGGTCTATTGTCGTGCGGTGGCCGGGTAAACGCTCCCAGAGGTCCGCAATTAATCCACTCGCAATCCCGCAGCAGTTAACAGGGATGCCCGGAATTGTTGGCGAGCAGCTAGCTCGGTGTTCGTGGTCAAACTCGTAGATTTCGGGAGGTCGGTCGGATTCTACCCGCAACAATTTCGAATCCCTTTAGCATTACAACACCATTAGTTAATTAGACTTTGATTTTCACATCATGAGACAAATCCCCCTCTCCCACATATTTGCTTGTTTGAATATGAGTTTAATCGAAAAAATCGTTTGATTTATTTAACATTTAACAATATTTTAAAGCCCTTTTGACATGTAATGTAAATAATGTTTCCGTTTGCGGAAGTGTTGATTTCAATAACCGAGCGTTGGTTGTCGGGGGGTAGGGTCGTAAATTTTCCGGGGCTGATAGATAAATATTGAGTTAATCGAAAAACGTCAATCACAATACCGCACTAAAACGCTGTATGCAGTTTTATTCGATAATAAAATATTGAGCGGGACATCAAAAAAATGCCCGATCATCCAGCTTGTGCTCGCTGTCGTCGCTCTTGCGCCAGCATGATGCATAGCTCGATTTCGAGCGCTAATCATTTATTTACGTGTCCCCGCAATAATTTATGTGTTTCATAAAATGCACACACAATTCACGCGGGCGCAACCTTTGGCGGATGGAGGACGTGTCTGTAAACAAAATGAAAAATGTCGGGCGCAGCGACGCCGACGTCGGTGATATTATGAAATGCTCGTAAAGCAATATTCACGCGCGACGCAGACGTTTTTATTCACGCCCTCTGACTTGCGTTGCGCCTTATTATTTCCCCCCCAAAAACTCTTACCATCTACGTACAAAAGCTTCCACAACGAAAATATGTACTTTGATATAACGTTCTGTGGCGGATTTAAGGTTTGAATGGTAATAAAATAGTTGACACGCAAAATCCGTTTGTCGGTCGTTTGGTGCTGAACGTGCATATCAAAAAGCAAGCGCAAACATCGAGCGAAGAAGCATGAAGAAGCACGAAACGCCAAGGGGGAAATAAATGAGTCCTAGCCGTGTCGCGGCGACGCGGCCGCCGACAAGCCGCCATTACGAGCGCATTAAACTTGTCACTAAAAATTTACAAATCATTATTCATTCAGATCCCATTTAACCGCTCGACGATTTCAAGGTGCTTTACGTTCTTTCCTTTGCAGTCGTTTCCTCCGGAGGCAATTTCGTAGACGTGCACGGGGAAAGCTGGGATTTCTCACCTTACACTGTTGAAAGTCAAAATTCGTCGACACCGACAATAAATATTATATTACTGGCTCAAATTTTCATATCCGATTAATTGCTGACTTCAAACAAAACTTGCGTAACTCAATATATGCTCAATTCCAACTCGCGACACAAATCGAAGCCTCCAGCGCAGCAATTTTATGTAGGCTTTTGTCAGTCTTCTTTATTGCGTGGCTTAGTTTAGTGCGCAAGTGACAAACGTGATTTTCGATGGTGAACAGCAAAACCGTCAAGTTTAGCGATGAGAAATCACCGACCCCGCTGCCGTTTCAGGAGCCCGAGGGAATGACCGATATTGATCTGCGACGACTCTCCGAGATGAGTGCATTTTCAGGTAGATCCATTAAACTTAAACTTTAATATAATTCGCAATGCATTGCACAATTGACACAATGAGTTAAATGTCCCTTGAATGTTGTTGAATTAGATGCGAGCTACAAGAAATTCGACACGAAAACTGCAAAGAAGGCAGTATGCAAAACGTTATTCATCGCATCGTGTGTGGGTTGCGGCGTTCTGCTCATCTTTCTCCTCACGTCGGACCGTGGCGCAACGCTTAAGAAGCTCTTTCACATCGAACGCCATCCGCAAGCTGATGTTGATGAATTAGTCTCTTATTACATTGAGAAACTTAACCGGTGTAAAATTGATAAAACGCTCGAAGCGTGCTGTGCGCTATTCGCCAGCGACGGCGGCGGCACGGCGCAATTCGCGCTGCAAGATTGCACGGTCGATAAAATCATCGAGGCAATCGAACGGCACGAATTGCAATCCCCGTTAGTGAGCGACGCCGACGATGCATCAGCGTCAGCGAATTATGCTGCCCGCGCGCCGGATTACGGCGAACTTGATCCGTACGACGATTACATCGAGCCGGAATTCATCCAGCGATTCCTGCAGGACTCGCTCGACATAATTGAACGCGATCGCTCTAACGAGCTGAAGAAGAACCAGCACCGGGCGTTTAATGATCCGCTTAATACCGTCGTGGAGATCAGCAATTTGGCGCATTCATCCTTCAGCGTCACCGATGACGGAAAGAAGGAGAAGATTTCAACGAAATCAAAGCGACAGATAGAAAACCACCATGAAGGGCATCCTATGGAGGGCATGAATGGCATACCAGCACTTGATAATGACCATCAGTATGAACAATATAATCTGCAACAGAGACCTCCAAATCCAAGGCTACCACATAATCCACCACAACAGATACGTTCAAATCATAATACTCAGTTTGAACCGGAGAGCAGGAATGGCAGACCTCCATCACCCGAGTTTGTACATCGGAATGAAAAATATAATCCGCAACTGGGTCCTCCACAATATGGTCCTCCTCAATATGGTCCTCCTCAATATGGTCCTCCACAAATTCTTGGTGAAGAGCCTTCTCTTCCTCCTCAACCACATCCTCAAATAATACATCAACAACATCAACGGATACCCCAAGAGCATCAATTTCTAGTCCCTTCTCCATCTTCAAGATTACATGAGTTACCTCCTAGAGAAATACTACGGCAACAACATCAACAGTTCCAACAACAAACACAAATGTTCCATAGTAATCCCCATATCAGTGTGCAGGAATTACACGGAGCAATTAAGACCTCCCAACAACTTAATGTTAACCCATTGCGAAATGATAATTTCCTAGGGATTACTTCTCCGGCTATTGAACAAGCCCAGAAGATCAATATTCCTATTATTAGTCAAATTTCCACTTCCTCGGAAGCATTTGTAACAAACCCACCTGATTCCTTTGCAGAGAAAGCAGTAGAAGCCACAAATCCAAATCTCCGTCTGAACGGCGACAATAAACTGGGACAACTGGGACAATTCCCTTCTGCCGGCGAGAACATGCAAAGTTCTCAAAGCTCTCCTCTGAATCAAGCATTCCCTCAGCAATCTCCATGTATCAGCACTTACACCCCGCCAGTTGGTTCCCCACTTTCGCTTGTCCAACAACAAGTGCCTATCTCCTACGACCCGTCCCCGAAGTTTGCCCAATTTGTCCCCATTTCGATACCGCGTAATCAACCGCAATCGTATGTCATCAATCCGCAGTACACTTACTTATCCAATTATCCCATGCAGCAGCAGATTGTTCCTAGTTTGGCCCAAATTCAGCCGATGAGCAATTCAGGACCCTATTATATCTGCAATCCGATGACAACATCGACGAATAATATTGCTGGCATGACTGGAGTGGAAGTCCGTTCTGACGATGTTCACTTGTTAGCTACTAATGCAAGAGAAAGGTATCAATAACGTTAAGATATTCAGAGAGATATGGTAATAATTGATTGATGATTATAGCCATCGAGCATTAACCAGACAGTCGGAGATGTGCGGAATGGGCCAGGAGATGTGTGCAGACCAATCTAAGTGCATTAGTAGTCATCGTGTGTGTGACGACACTATCGATTGTAATGATGGTAGTGATGAAGCTTATTGCTCATGCAAATATCGTGTTGGGGCTAATCGAAATTGTGATGCATATCTGGATTGTCCGAATGGGGAGGATGAAATTGGATGTAATGGTTGGTATCCTTCTAATGCCACCACACAACGGTCTAAAATTTTGATCGATGTTTTAGGATGTCAACCGGGTTCTTTCAACTGTGATGACTGGTCATACAGTCGTTCGGCGACCTGTATCCCTCTCAAACAACGCTGTGATGGCATCCCTCAATGCCCAACCGGAAAAGATGAGGAGTACTGTACCATTCTTCTCGATTCTGTATCGATGTCGACGGATCTTTTCAAGGTCTCCAACAACGTAGGCTTTCTGCATCGTAATTACCGTGGCACTTGGTACCCGGTGTGCAGTAATGCGGAGGCGTGGGCAAAGGAAACGTGTGCGGATCAAATAGGTTCAGCTCGTTTGTATGTGTTCCTATGTTCATTATTACGCCTTGATTCTTGTATGGATGTGAATTGTGAACTGATACGATTGTTTGCAGGCCGCCGCTCGTTCATACGATGCCAATTAGTTTTCCCTACAAGGGTGACTTCATTCACGCCGCTCGCGACAATGAGGTGCGCCTCACAGAGGGATGCCAGGATAATCGCGCGGTACGCGTGGAATGCGCGCCTCCGGTATGCGGCATGCGACAAATCACGATCAACCCGTACCGCACCGAGGAAGTCGACACCAGTGCTGAAGAAATAGTCGCACAGTTCAGCCATATGAGGAACGTGCGCGCAGCAACCGAACCGGATGGTAATGATACGCTGCTGGGCGATGGTAGGGTGGTCGGTGGGAAAGCATGCCAGCCGGCGGCGTGGCCATGGGTGGTATCGATCTACAAGAACGGCGCTTTCCATTGTGGTGGCGTGCTTATTTCTGATTCTTGGTTAATCACGGCCGCTCACTGCGTTGATAAGTACGTAGGATAATATTACAATCAACCCCAAGGCATTGGATTTCCAAAGGGTTTACGCTTGGATTGACTTGTTTAAGGTATTGGCATTATTATTACGAGGTGGAGCTGGGGATGCTGCGGCGGTTCTCTTATTCTCCAATGCAGCAGACGCGCTTTGTCACGGATATCGTCGCGCATGGTGGTTATGACAGGGCCAATTTGAAGAACGATTTGGCGCTGATGCGATTGAACGCGCCGGTGAAGTACAATAGATATGTTAGGCCCATTTGTTTGCCCACTGAGGTGACAGCCGGGAAGGATTATGCCAACGCACCTCTACCTGGGACTGTTTGTACCGCCGTTGGATGGGGTGCAACTGTGGAACATGGAACAGATCGTAAGTAGACACTGGAATACTACAAAATGCAAACCAACACTCCAACAACCTAACTATGTGTATTCCCTAGCTGACCACTTAAGAGAGGTGGAAGTACCAGTTCTCTCCTATTGCAAGCACAAGGAAGATGCTGAGGGTAATGAGATCTGTGCAGGTCTTCTTCAAGGTGGTAAGGATGCCTGCCAGGGGGATAGTGGTGGACCATTCCTCTGTCGTAATCCCAACTCTCCTGACCAGTGGTACCTCGCGGGTATCGTCAGCCATGGCGAAGGATGTGCCCGGCCCAATGAACCTGGGGTCTATACCAGGGTCAGTATGTACATGAATTGGATTTATGAGCATGCCAGCGATGACATGGTTCCGCAACGGAAGCCACTTCATAAGTGTCCAGGATATACTTGCAAGAGCATCCGGAAGTGTATTCCTATGAAGCGTCGATGTGATAAAATCGTTGATTGTCTCTACGGGGATGACGAAGTGGATTGTGAGAATCATAATCGGTTCGCTTCGCTGTTCAAACATGCGATGGCACATGTAATGCAGTTGGAGCGTAATGGCGTTCAGGAACAGGAAACACCTAGAATTGATCAAAATGCAGTGGAGACATCATCTAACAAAACGGATGTGCTTAAGAACCCTAGCAGTAAGACCATGATTCTGGGAGCAGTCCAAAAGGACCTTAAAGAACCTAAATCTGGAAGATTTTTATGTAAAACGTCAGTATTTAGTAGTGTTGTGATGATGATGGTGATGTAGACCTTGAATGTTTGTAGGATGCTTCAAGTCATTCACTTCTCAAAGCGTTGTGACAAGATCATCGACTGTCAGGACGGTACTGACGAGTTCAACTGCACATGCGCCGATTACTTGCGGTCCTCGCATCCGGCCGCCATTTGCGACGGCACGACCGACTGCAAAGATCTGTCCGACGAAGGCGATTGCGGTAATCTCACCTATTTGAAGCCCGACATAAATTGCAACACACACCTCCATGCTCGCGACCGGCTGTTACCCGCCGACGCCAACGACGCCGACGACAAAACACTCTTACACGCTGTCGTCGTGTTTATAAATTTCGTAAATTTACGGCTGCACAAGTGCTCGACGTCGCCGAGCTTCGCATCGCTGAAAATTGAATTTTATTGGAACAATTCCACGATTCGAGGCGAATTTAAAGTATAAATTGCACGCGCGAGAGACAAAAATTTATGCGGCACCCATTTAACAAACATCAAATGCAAAGTGTAAACGTAAACATTTACTGTGGGCGAAAGAAGTTTCAAAGGCGCAAAAGCGAAATATTCGAGACGCGCTCGTAAATTACGCGGTGCCATTCAGAGTGGTATCTAAAAGGCGAGGGGAAATTTTTGGGAATCCTTTGCAATTTTTCATTTTCGAGGGCAAAGGAAGCAGTTGGTACAAAACGGGGGGGCTAATTGATGTAGCTTTTTGAAATTTTTGACAGGCGATTTAAGTGACAATTAGTTAACAACGCCCCTCTGCACTTTGGGAATTGTGTCGACCCTGTCTGCTCGGAGTGTCGCAGCGTAGTAAATTTAGGAAACACAAAATAAAAACACAGCTGCCATCGTATATTTCGTTTCCTTCCTTCACGACTAATAACCAAAGATAATTTATGGGTTGGCGCGCGTATTTATATTTAATTGAGTGGAATTTATTTCGTTTTTAACTGCGATGCCTGCGATTCTTTGTACTGCCCGAGCTGTCGCTGTTGCGTTGAGAATTTATTGCGCAAATGTGTGTTATTTGTTATTCGTAATTCGTTTCTTTTGTACTGCTCAGATCCATGCAGTAGTAAAGAGTACCACTGTCGATTGGGCAATGTCTGCGTCCCCATCGAGAAGCGCTGCGACAATACACCCGATTGCCTTTACAATGAGGACGAATGGGATTGTTGTGAGTACACCACTCACATACACCTTGCCAATTTCAGCGACCTGACTTGTAATGCCCTTCGAATTGAATGCTCTCCACAGTCGCCTTAATAGCCAACAACACAATGGCGCTGGACGCCGACGCACGACCCTCCGTCAACACCCGAGGAATTTTGGCGTTCAACAAAGCCGGCGAGTGGCGGCCGATGTGCGGCAACTTCACCGACATCGAGGGCCACCTCGCCGCCGACGTTTGCATCTCGCTGGGCTTCGACGACTACGAGCGATATCTGCAGTTGCAGGTGATGGATGACACGGTGCAGGTAATTACCGGCAGCAACGCATCGCACTCTACGCCAGGGCCAGCCAACGACGGCGCAACTTGTAACGGTTTGTTCGTGCGATGTTCGAATCGCACCGCAAATGGCGCGCACGAATTAGGCGCCGAAGACAAATTGAATGCCCCAAGCGAACTTTATATGACGCCATGGAATGCGGCGGTGTACGCCGATGGCGAATTGAAATGCACCGGCGCACTGCTCAACTACAATTGGGTGCTAACTTCGTTGCAATGCTACGACGGAATATTGAAGTAACAGTCTCGTAACAATGATACACTTGAACCACCACGTTGATAATGTGATAATTCCTTGCAGGCCTGAGGCGACTTATATGGCCGTGCGTCTGGGCGCTGGCAGGCATCATCTGAACGTGCAGGGACCGCACGAGCAAATCATTCCGGTCAGGGAGCGCATCCGCGTGTCGCACTGGGATGCCGTCCTGCTGAAACTCGAGCGCGACATTGAATTCACGCGATACGTTAAGCCCCTGCACTTCCGCAAGCAGTAAGTGGTTTATCTCCTTATCTCCTTGGGAGAACGTGTCACATGGAACTTGTTTTAGGAGCGACATCCTCCACTATCGGGAAACGTGTTTAGCAACAGGCCGGGGGATGAATAACACTGCCACCAGCATTCTATTGAAACCAGCCGACAACTGTACAGCGGAGGGTTCACGTTGTTTCCAGCGTATCTATCCATCGGATTGTGAAGTACTCCCAAAAAGCCTCATTCAAAAATGTGCAAAGTTGTTTATTGAATTGCAAAACATCAACAGGTTTCCGCAGCGTGGAGCGGCTGCATAGTGTGCGACGCGGGCGGCGGATTTTATCCGGCCGCGATTTTCGCTGAAGCGAGTGGCGAATGCGGCTTCAGGCAGGCGGGCGCTTATCCCAGCGTGTCATTTATAAAGCACGACATTTTTCAAGCGATGGGTGAGCGAAGACGGATGACTGCGCCGGCGTGCGGCGTGAAAGGAAGTCAATTAATTTCCTTCCCTTTTCGTTTGCTTTCATGAATAGCGCGCACTCCTTTTGTAATCGCGCCGCCGCCCAAGTGCGACGGCTACAGATGTCCGCTCGGCGAGTGCATCGCAAAAGGGAAAGTCTGCAATGGCATTCCGGATTGTGCGGACGCCAGCGACGAGGATTCGGCCATGTGCCAGCAGCGCAACACCGAATGCCATCTTACAAAGACTTGCGGTACGTAGAAAATGCAAAATTCAACAAATTTCATCAACATGGGATTATTTCAAGCAGTAAGCGAAAAAACTACAATTTTCATAACCTTTTAGCGCCATCTATTTGATTCTAGAGTTATTTACCGTCTCTACTGCTCTACCAGTCGCGCGACATCTATGAACGATCGAAATAAATAATTAATTTCAACAATAAACACATTTTGTTTTTAGATAAACCAACAAAGAAAAATAGAACTTGTGTAATTATATATTAATTAGCAAGAAAGGAGCATAATTGACAGGTTTATTTGAAATACAATTAAAGAAAACGGTCTGTACGCTCTGCATCTATTGGTCCTTTGTTTCCGCTGCTAACAGATGGCGCAACATGCACCACTTCAACATCGATTTGTACATTTTGAACTTGTGTGCATACACATTGTAGTTTTCTTCTAAAGGAAATGTAATTTAAATTTTAGTTTGCGCACCGGATGAGCTACAGTGTTCAAATGGTAACTGCGTGCATAAATCAACATTCTGCGATCGTAATAATGACTGTGGAGATGGTTCCGATGAGCCAACAGCTTGTACATGCCGAGAGTACCTGAATCTCGTGGATCCCAAAAAGATATGCGATGGAATTCGTCACTGCAAGGACCGCTCTGACGAAGACCCCGAACTCTGCACCTGCCGTCCTGATCTATTCATATGCAAAAAGTAATTAAAGACTAAGAGTATATCACTAAATAAGTAATACTTAATTTTTTAGCTCATCCTCGGAGACGTCAACAACTCACTGCATACCTAACGATATGGTTTGTGATGGCTACAAGGATTGCAAAGATAATTCCGATGAGACAGAGTGTATCTCATTGGCAGCACCTAGCGTCAAGTAAGTGTTTGCCTTGTAATGTAGTAATGAAATCAACATTGACTTTGACGTGTTTGCTTCAGTGAGACCAGAGTTGGCGAAGTAATGACCCGCACTGGAGGCATCTGGCACTCCGGCTGCTTCCCGGCGCGCATGCAGACCACCGAGCTGGAGGACGTCTGCAGGGCGTTGGGCTTCACCGGCAGCAGCGCCTCGTACTGGAAGATCAGGAAGATCAACGATATGGAGACACCGAGGCCGAAATTGGAAAAGTTCGATCACTTCTGGGTGCACAATGGCAATAGGACCGGCAAATTGCTGCTGGCCACTCGATCAGGGCTGAATCCGTTCGTGACGTTCATTCAGGATCCAGGGAGATGCCACAAGCTGTTCATACGATGTCTGTGAACTGATGAACTGATAATCATGCTGAGGGGAATTTGCTCTGGTTATATGAAGAATAAACGGTTTTTATACTTTTCGAACACTTTGCAGTTGTTCATGGCGCGCTGCGCACAGCTTGTGCTGATTAATCATAAATAACAGTTGCGGCTATTAATCTTAATCCCTAGGTGAGAATTTGTAAGTGGTAAGGTAAAGTTAATCATGATCGGATTCACTACAGGTATCAAAAGGGTGTCGGGTGTGGTTTTCATAAGTTCTATGATTATAATAAATGCGATTACCTGACGATAGTTTATGACATGGATTAAGTATACCTATCGCTTTCGGCAATCGGCTATCGGGGCTATCCTGTTTATTACAAGGAGACCCGAGTGTGACTCGTAGGTCACGTTTCATTTCCAAACAGGTGCCGATACCGCTGGGTGCGATTAGCATTTTATTATCGCACGGCTTATTTACACACTGATTTAGTCATAGGATTGTGGATGATGAGCCCCGATACGTGCCAGCTACACATGCGCAGTAGTGTGCGCGTATTGGGCGGCCATCGACCTGAGAAACCGTTCTTCGGAATGGAATGTTGCTGCGTGATCCGCAAAGGCACAACGTCTATACCTCTATACTATAAGCAATACACTTGCGCCTTGCCATCTTCACATATGTACATTCGCACTCACATCGGCCGGATGAGCATCTCATTGAAAATGCTCAGCGATGAACTTGACTTGACAATACAATGAAATTAATTCAGCGAGCAACGCGCATAAATCGATTGAGTCATGCTTGACAGTTTTGACAAAAACTGATTGGCGATGGTTGATGAGCTTCCTTTATCAGGTTGTTGAATGAGTCAAGCGTAAAGCATTGCGAGGAGAAAATGTACATTCAATAAATGAATGAAGCGCGCTGCGTAGCCTATTAATTAACTCACCACTCACCATCGTTGCGTAATGTTTTCAATAATTATCCAGCGTTGTCTTAAAATTTGGGCTCTTGTGGAGTTTAATTACTTGTTGCTTAGAACTTGAAGTTAAATCTTTTCATTATTAAGCATTTAATTATTTTTTCGACAATTTGAAAGCAAGAACTTTCACATGCACATTAATTACTCGATAGATTTGCAGGTGTTGAGTCTGGGGTCTGGGATTTCCACAGTTATAAAGTTTGATTTACAGACTTTACAGTTGCTCACTTTATTCACTTTACAAGGGCAATGCAATGATTCTATAGGTGATAGTTGTTGTATTGTAAAAGAACCTGTAGGTCTTCTTCGATACGTGAGGTTGCACACCATTGGAAGATAACGCCATGCAACTGCAAAGTGGTATACCTATTAGAGAAGGGCATTAGTCATGCATGTTCGAGCGCGAGCATAATTCGAAACGATTGTTTTGCACACGCGCGACTCCAGGAGGGTAGCAGGTATTCCAAGCTTTGGTCTTCGGTTCAAGGCCAAAAAGCTCGCGCCAACCATGCATACCACCGGACCGCGGGGGCCGTTTTGCCCGTGGATCGGCAAAAAACAGCATTCCGCCACGCTGCCAAGCCCCAAGCACAAAGCCACCAAGGTTTCTTCCACCTTCCAAAAAGCTCCTCCACTACATAGAAGCGAACATGAATCAAACTACGTTTACGGTATTTATTCACATGACATTTGCTAGAGATGTAGAGATGCCTGGCTATCGACAATAGTCATATCAATGACTTGGTTGGTCTTATAAATAGACGAAACTAGTTTCTCCCACCGTTCCCACCTGAGTTACCTGTCCATGGTCTTGCGCGTTCCGCGCCTGCCATGGCGGTAAGATGCCACCTGAGGTTCAGTTTCGAGTCGCCGCACGCCGAAGACACGACCGGCCATCGAGGACGCCGCGCAGACACTTCACTCACACTCACACCACGCAGTGTAGTGCAGGACTGACTCAGCGTGCTTGGTTTGTCTGGTGACTTGGTGACTTAAACGCGCGAACATTCACAGTGCCGCGAATAGCTAATAAGAATTTGCAGTATCTTGCTGTTGATTGTTGGATTACGATACGTGTGTGCACAGCGACCGATGCATTTTCTTTGAGAACAGGACTTTTGCATTAAGGTAAGTCCACGCAAGTCACTTCAGCATTTCTTGGAATCGAGTGTCTCGGTTAGAGATAAATTATGATAGATTACCTACATCCCTACATCGCATCCAGACGTATTATTAAAGAATTACGAAACGTATACGAAAAGTTAGTAGCATCATTATTGAGGTGAGTTAATCAGGCAACAATAACAATGATTCATGGATTCTGGATTCACATCGCGCCGGGTGAATGTGAAAAATACGAAATTAATTGTGTGCCAACCATTCATGCAAGACCATGCGCATGGCAAGGCATAAACATTCTGTCTAATAACTTTTGATTGCGCAACGCACTTTAATGGATGAAATCATAAAATGTGCGAGTGGATTCGCGTTTCTCATGGAAGATGCGAGCAAACACGTAGACTACGTGGACGTATGGAGTCAGTACATTGCACCAACGCACAATAAACGTTTTCCACTTCTGTGAACGTTCGTTTATATATTCATATACTCATATACAATTATCAACATTATTTATGTGCTCCGGTTTCTTCTCACACCGGTTATGACTTAATCATGTGTTGAACTTCCGCAAGAATCGCAGATTCTTGAACTGAACTAAGCGTTTACCTCCAATCCTCCAATCAACACATTCAATATCGTTGTCGTTTCTTAGAAATCCATTTCTTAGGAACACAATGAATTTCCTCTTCTGGTCTACTACTTACTGTCACATCATGTTAAACTTTCTGGTCCATTAGTCCTTTGGTAAGTGCCCTAAAGGTACCTTCAAAAAGTAGCATCTTGAAAGGAATGTCAGAGGTCCGAGGATTTGTAATCTCAAGAAAGCTACCTGACAACCTGACCCACACCATATTCACCAGAATGTTCTCAACAAAGTAGCAAAGATTAGACAATAATAGAATAAAAAAGTAAATCCTGGTACAAGATGATATGAATTAGATAAGCCTTGCTACTTAAACACAAATTGTAAATCCTCATGCTGAGAATGGTAAACAAAATGGTTATATAGATGAGATTGATTCGGCAACATTCTTGGTGCCATTTCAGTGTGGACATGGACACTGAAGCACTAGACAGGTTGATAAACGCCTAATATCAAATGTCTCTGAAGTGACTCAAATCTGAGCTAATCACAGACATGAATCAGCTTAAACTCGCAAACTAGGTTCCAAGTCAAGTCCTCAAGCCACATCAAGTTAAGTACTCTTTAACATTCCCTGTTACTTAGTTATTGATGCACATAGTCAAAGAGAAGGGAGATACAGTTGAAATTGAATATTTGAGTAAATGGAGCGTGCGCAATGGTCTTGATCTCTTGATTAATGCAACGTTTACGTTATCTTGAGCCACGAGCCGCAGATGCGCCCCAGAACAATATAATCGATTAGTGTTGAATCTCATCAATGAACATCATTGCCCATGAATCCATGATGCCCAAGGCATTAAAAAAACGGTAAACTCAATAAGCTCAGTATACAACTCAGAACTCACACTCCTCTAACACTACACTATATCACGTCAGGTGTAAATACTTCGGCATGAGTTTCTACTTTTTCCTTACTTTTTTCTCGTACCGTGAGTTTCAGTTGATATATTGACAATTGCAGAAGAGCAGAAGGATGCTATGAATTGCTGTGAGTTGTTTAAAAGTTTAGATTTGTAATCAGCTGTGTACTCTATACTGTGTTGTTTTGATAGTTAAAATGACTGGGCCAATTTCCATACATGTTTATGGTCCCTCCGTTCTTCATCATGCGCATCTATCAGTGACCATCGCTTCTTAGTTCTCAGCGAACAAGCGGTACATAGATTGGAGACAAAATCTCACCAAGATCCGAGATCCGTTTGTGTGCCTCGACTCTCTATGATTCTACATCTCTTGACTCTCGCCGCATGATATGCATGCGATGTGATTATTTCTTGGGTGCGTCTTGAGGTCATTGCATAATTTTCTATATTCTATGCATCTATACGCTACAGCTACAGCTACACACGACACAGCATTCTGTGGGCTTAGAATCAGAATTCCGAATATATTATTGCATTATGTATT
>JARJDQ010003324.1:0-12111 GCA_030264215.1 Geostiba sp. GC000077 | reverse complement strand
GCACAAATTGAATGCTGTTTGCCGTGCGTGCGAATGCATACTTGTTTTTTCTCTGCCCGTCGCAATAATATGCGGTGCAATATTCAAATATGCAAACATTGAGACCATTAAACAAACCAACACTAAAACGGTCAAAATAATCACAAGCTTATTGTCTCCTGCACAATATATAAGCAAAAAATAGGTAAGATTAAAAATATGTAGATTGTATTTTTGTATTCGTTGATAGTATCTTTTTGACATACTGAAAATCTAGAAAAATCGAAGCAAGCAAAATTCAAGTGTGTTTTTTCTTGCAGTTTCAAATTGAGAAACAAACGGCGCCTCCACCAACAATTTCATTATACAGACGTGATTTTGGTGAACACAACTGTCAAATGGCGTAGATTTTTAAATTGAAGCATATTCCATCATTTTATTCTGGCCACACTATGGGCCGTTTAACTTTAGTTTTCAAGATATTGCTTTCTTTTATCAACATCGTTATTTTTTTTACTCCATGCCCAATAACTCAAAAATGAGAAATGCCACACTTATGAAATTAGCATCAATGGAAAGAGCGTGAAATTTTCTTTAATTTGATATATTTCACGGTGCACGTAAGCTTCAACAACAATCAAACACCAACCGCTCATTCGCCAGAGAAAAACGAATAATTTTGGAAAAATTATTTTCGATTATCAATTAGCAATAACTCATACCTACATGATTGTGAAATAAAATGTTCATAGTGGGAAGTTAGCAAATTTCATACCCTTTCCAGTAATGCTATTGCATATTCAAAGTATTAACAAATTCATTTCGTAATCAACAAATGTATTACCGAAAACACGTCTGTAAAATAAAAATAATGCCGGGAGACGAATGTATTTCTCCATTTGAAACTTTGTGCAAGAAAAGAACGTATTTTGCATAGTTAGATATTTCTAGACTTTTAGTATGTAAGAATACCTGTATCTCCTGCACTATTATTGCGTGCCTGTACAATTCAACAACTAACGAAAGTTAATATGCGAAATAATAAAAATCAGTGTGTCTTCTTCGTTTGACGAGCGTTAAATATTCAAAATTCTTCTTTGCCGTCGGCACTAACTAGTTCAGTAAGTTTTGGCATCGCCGTTTAGGTCTCTGCTTGTGCTTGTTAAAGTTTTAACTTTCGAGACGCTGCGTGCCTGCGCTCATAACAAACTCATTAATTCTTGTGTAATCTACGAATCGTTTTTGGTGTCTTGGTGCCCCCTGTGCGTGGAGCAATTTCGTTCATTAGTCTTCACGGATTAGTGCAATTCTCGGGGCACTTTTAATTAACTTCCACGTAATTCCGCGACTCTCCGAAGACGCTGGCTCAAGACGCTCGACATACAAAACGCTGCCAAGACGCTTTGAAGGGCTTTACGCGCACAAGATTCACAACACTTTGGGCCCGAACGGTGAGTCAGTGTGCATTTGAGCAGGAAGGGCCAGGACTGCCCGAATCTCGTGTAGAAGTGGCTGCAAATCGTGAAAATCACACGATGATGAAGTGGGTTTTAATGGCGCTGCGAAATCCGAAGGAACGATTTGTTTAAGTCACTCCTAATGTTATGGCGGATTTTCTATATTTGTTGTGACAAGGATAATTTTGTACGATTATCATGCAGCGACGCATTAAAACTGTACTCGAACAGGATCGCAAAACGAGTTTCCAGCTGGGCGCCCGCTTTTCCACTCGTTCGAATATAAATCGCCTCGATGCGATGCGGTGGCGACGGCGGCAGTGGGCGGCGGGTCGGGGCGGTGGCTGCGATGCGAAAACAACGCGTTGCTCAGCTGCGAACCACCAACACCAACCAACACCCCAGCGCTCTTTGCTCGCCCGGCTCGCCGCGCTTCGTTGTTTATTCCATTTCCCATCCCCCCCATTCAAAAACCCAAAGCAAAGACTACCACCCCAGCACAAAAGCTCCACAGCGCCGCATCACACAGCACTTTGTATTCGAAATATCGAAAAATTTGCATGCGGATTGCATTCATTGTGAATGCATTTATTTTCTGCATGCCCTTTTCCTTGGCTGCATCTAATAAAACCTTCTGTCGTCTGGAAGTCTTGCAGGAACTTAGGCACTAAGTTTCACCCTTCGGTGGGGGAAAAATTATTTAACCTGTTGACTGTAACAAAGATTTATTGTTGCAATTTTTCGCCGCCGCTGGCGTGTATTTCCTCTTTCCTCATAATCAGAACATAAAAGAAGCGAAAAGACGCTCATAATTGCCACGCGCGCTGCAGGGATGATTAATTTATGAGCGGGGCGCCCCGAACGAGAAATAATAAAGCTTAGCACGCTGCTAAAGTCTTCCTGGAACCGTTGACAAACATATTTAAATTTAATCCGATTTATTTATGTCTTGGCACCGGCTCACCAGATTAATTTAATTTATCGATACCCCACTCCACGAAAACACAAACCAAGCAAGATTTACTCCCCTGAACTTCTTACTGCACATTTATTCCGAGAATGGACACAAAGAGTGGACTTAAATTAAAGTCTGGAGTGACTGTAGTTTAATTTATTTACAACAATGTGAAAATTTACAACTGCTTTTGTGCTATGGTTGCTGCATGGTTGCACTTCATTAATTCAAAAATGCTCGTGCACAATAAAAGCACGGAAATAATCAACGCCACATAGAATTGTATCCTGTCAGAATATTACAGTTTTCAAAGTTTTGCAACTTGCAAAAACAAATTGTATTTTTTTTTTCTGAATAATTAAAAATGTGACAGCCCCAGTGATGGACGTCGAGTGATGACTTGCATTAAGCAAAAGGGGGACGCTCATCTCCGGAACTCGTTACAATGACCATCCATTGTGGCGCACCCCCAAACGCAACGGCATGACAGGATGCCGAGGATGCGTAATCTGTTGTCGTCTCCCCCCACACAGCTATAATAAAGCTTGTGCGAATCCTTGCTGCCATGCTGAATGAAATACAGGATACGTGCAACTAAAAAGGGGCGCATTCAAAAGAAGCGTTTCTGCGGCGCTGTATATATGAATTAAAAGGTGTCACCTCATCCTGTCTGATGCTGGCTGACGCGTGATTTTGACTGAATTTAATTTCCTGTGCGCACGTGTCCAGGTTATCCAATCCAATCCCATCCAACAGCGGTGTACGCCTGCATGAGGGAAATTAAGTGAGTGCAGCGTTGTAAAGCAAAAATCTATAAGAAAATAAGGATGTCGAGAAATAAGTGCTTTGGTGCTGGATGCTTCGCGAATGAGAGTAAAACATTGTGAGGGAAAACTGAAAACCGTTGACGAACGACGGCACGAAGAACGAAACGCAGCGCTGGGGAACGATTCACTTTATCGGATTGAAAGTATTGCGCTGCCGCCGGTTCAAAGGTCCTCCTTCATCGCATAGTGAGCGGAGGCGCTGAGCATTGGTGGGAGTTTATTCACTTTACCACTCGAATTGAATTTACCAACTGCCGGCGATGCGCTGGCAGCGGTGCGGCAGGGACGTTGTCCTCACAAGCCCGGGGAGGACGGGGCTCGTTGCTATTATTCTTAGTTTTCCTTAAAGACCCCGCGCGGCCGGAACAACTCGGGCACTCGGAAGGCAAACACCCCCCCGCAGCGTGGACTATAATAAAAAGCCACCCCGCGCGTACAAGTGGAAATAGATGCAACCAAAGTACAACCAAACAAAACCCTACCTCTTTGGTTTCAAACGGAAAGCCGGAAGCGCAGTTGCGCGCAAGCATAGTGCAACAGTAAAGTGCTGAATGTTGAATGCAGCACGCGGAAAGCGCTCGAGAGCGTCATTACAATCCAATAATTTAAGTGAAGCGATTTCCTGCTGTTGCAAGATAGAATTTTACGTAACTAGTACATCAATAGTTTGAAGCAGGGTACAGGGATATAATCGAAAAATTAGTCAAGTACGAATTTGATTCGTAAACAACGAAATTTACATCGTAAAAGCAAGAACGAGCTTTTTTTACTAATCGCCCAATAACTCAAAAATCAACAATTATGAAATTTGCATCATTGGAAGGAGTGTAAAATTTCCTTTAATTTGATATATTTCACAGTGCATGTAAGATGCAACAACAATTAAATACACACCGCTCAATGGCAAGAAAAACAAAAATTAATTTTGAAAAAATAATTGCCGATTTTCAATGTGCAATAACTCATAAACTTTCACATAATTGTGAAATAATTTTCATCATTGCAAATTCTATACCCTTTCTAGCAATGCCATTACATGTACAAAAATTTAACAAATTCATTACATAATAAATGTATCATACATCCGTAAAATGAAAATGTTGGTGGAGGCGCCGCTAATAGTTGAAATTAGCATTCTCAGATTTTTTAGACATTTAGAATGTCAAAAAAAGGGTACGAACAAAATAAAAATTATTCAGAATAGAAAAATAATAACTTGTAAGATTTGAGGTGATAAAATGAAGGTGTGAAAAGTGAAAAATGCAAAAAAACGTTTAATAAAAACCATTGGGGCGGTGAGGATGCGACATCAGTGCGTTCGCACTTTGAAACAAAACTGGTGGAAATTTCCGAGCACGGCGCCAGCTGCCTTGGCTGTTATTTGCCAAAAACCCACCCCTCCTGCGCCCGAAAATTCCGCACAATGTCGAATTAAACGAACTGTGAATGTGAATGTAAAACGGCGTATAACTTGTGTCTCTTTCCGCGCTCTTCGACGCCCAGCACTCGCAGTTGATATGTGTCATCAGGTGGCGACGAGACGTTTTAATTCGTTAATAAAAAGGCACCGCCGTCCCCGGGCCGGGTGAAAATGAAAATTCCTTAAATTATGCACAAGCCGGAGTTGTGAGTTTTCCGGCGACGGCGGCCACGCTCAAACAGACCAACCCAGGATCAACGAAGGATCGCTCCGAATGTGTTCTCCAACTGTGCGCGTTCTGCGCCACGAACATAGGTGTTGGTGGGGGTGGTGCACAATCTGCGTGCAGATTTCGTTTCGTCCGAGTAACAGATTTAGAAATGAACGAGCGCCACCGAGAGTTGCACCCTCACCGAGGGCATTTCGTATTTTCCACTCGCTGTGTATTTGGATCATCCTGTAGCAGGGATCTAAATCGGCCCGTGTCGCAGCGGCGGCAGTCTTCTATTTCTAGTAGCAATTTGTAGGAAAGCAAACGTTGTTATCGAATCCGGTTGCCGGCTCCTTTTTGCATTCCCCAGCACGCTCGGGCGCGATGGCGGAGTTTTAGCTGCAAATGGATAGCAGTAGTTAACCCTGTCAACTCAACTCTTATGCTCGGGCGCATCCCCCCGGCCCGGCGAGGACAAACCGAAATAAATACAGTCACGTTCGACGCCCCGGCCATGAATGTCTCTCTTCTCCTCTGTGCCTCCGTCGGAATGCCTTCAATACCTTAATAAAATCACCTAGCTCGGTGATCTGAATAAGACGAAATTGGATTCCGCATCCCCTCCACTCTCCACTACACTCCACTATACACACTCACATGTGCATGTAATGTAGAATGGCAGTGGCAGCATTAATAACTCGGATTATTCGCGCTAATGGGCATTTTTTGTGGTTATGTTGATGTTGTTGATCAGTCGCTTTTTTTGCGCGCGCCAAGATTAAATCCGTTTTTCCAGCACGCAGCTGGAAGATGAGTAATGGAGCATCATCGATGCTTTGTCAGCAGCCCGGCGGCAGCGACACCACACCAACATCAACCAACTCGCGCTCCACCCCACGGCAGGCAGCTCATCTCGCAGCCGACATGCAAAACGCCCGCCTAGATTTGAGGTTACATCCGCTTCCGCAGTTCGGAGAACCCTGCAATTTTCATTAGCACAATGTCAATTTCACCCTCCTCACCAGTTGACCAGCAACCTAAACCTAACACATGTAGAAAGGGCTCAAGAAGCGTTCATTTTTATATTTATTGATCCCCATGGCTGTATATGAAACTCGAGAAGCAGTGGATCTGGATCGTGGAGTCGACGCCGACGTTGTCAACATTTGCGAGACGTATCGATGGTAATTACATAGTCGTTGGCTTAGATCCAACGAGGCGACGGAGGCGCACACACCCCCTCGGGCACCGAAAACTCTTCAGCCTCATCCTTCACATCCGCACTCCACTCCCACACCACTCGCTCACTTGCGTAACGACTCGGTCGCTTGCTCGCCGACTAAGATTGATTTTATCAATATTATAAATTACCCTCGAGCGCATAATTCAATATATTTCTGGGCGGAGCGGGAGTTATTCGGTGTATTTCTTCGACGTTCCGACGTTGACGGCTTCAAACTTTGCCAGCGACGACCATGACAACCAACACATATTTGGTCTAGGCCACACAAAAAAAATGGAGTAAAAAATCAGCCGTCTTCATTTTGTTGTAGTTTTTCATGGGTTCTAGGAGCTGGCAAGAGACTTGCGCAAAAAGTTGCAGTTGTGGTTTGTTTGCAGAAACTTTGCGCTCACACAGTTTGAAAAGTCTGAAGACGGCGATGATTAAAAGATAAAGATTCCAATGAAATTGAATTAAATTTTATGCGCGATGAAAACTCTCCAGTCAAAATTGATTAAGAAATATTTGCATGTAAATTACCTTTTTTTAGCCAAGAGACTTTTTTTTGAGTTGAGTAAAGTAAAGTAAAGTTGAGATAGAGAAAAAAGACTATGTGATTATTGCATTGTTGTACAAGGTACAAGTGTTTCACACCCCTGAACATTTTTCCGCAGCCGGGTCATCACTTTGGGGAATATGTCCTTTTGCGCGTTCCCCCTTGTTCAGTTCGTGGCAAACCCTCACTGGCACTGACACTTTTTGCGGCTTGTCTGATTTATCACAGCGTGTCTAACAACGGATTGTTTCGCAATGACACTTTGTATCTATCTTCGGGCGTCGGCTATGATTGCCGAACATCGACATCGACAGCGACAGGCGGTTTAATCATGCATAGAGCGATAAACGTCCGATGGTGGAGGCGCTGCGCAACGCGATAATGACAGTTTAATGGCCGCTGCGCCAAGCGCTTTCTCTTCTTTTTTTTATATTGACGCGACGTGTGTGTCTGGTGCGCCATGTCAGATCAACGCGCATCAAAATGGGTTGGTGTCGAATGCAGCGCAAAACTAAACGTGAAAAACACGGAAAAAACTCACAATGCGCTTAAAAGTCTCGCCGCTTGAAAAAAATGAAAAAAGCGGCACAGCAACAGCCAATAAAACCAATCTACAAACAATGACAACACTGATAATATCTGACACGAGCAACACAAGGCCTTGGTATTCATCATCATAGAAATCCATAAATACAGACGCCATATTTCATAGCTCATTGGCAGGAGACACAAAAATTTATTTTGAAAAAATAATTGGCGATTTTACATAATTCTGAAATAAAATTTTCATCGCGATAAGTTGGCAAATTTCATACTCTTTATATTGATGCTATTGCACATTGAAAAATTTAACAAATTCACAACGTAATCGACAAATGTATCACCAAATACATCCGTAAAATGAAATTGGTGGAGGCGCCAAGAGCCGAATGTGTTTCTCCAACTGAAACATTGTATTAAAAAAACGAACTCAAAAATTCAAACCCCGTCTTTCTAGGAATTAGTTCCACCTAAAAACCTATTGCTCCTGAACAACATACGAATAACAATATTCCCTGCGTTTTCATTTCGATGGGATCTTGTTTCACTTGACGCTCCTGCTTCAGACTCGGAAGATAGAAATTCAGAGCCGTGGCGCAGACTTTTGAATGGATTGCAGTTTGCCTAGCAGGCACATTACAATAAATAACATTTTATGAGCGTCATCCCCCCGAATGGCTTCCGCAACGTGCATCATACGTGCGACGCGTCGCACAATAATTTAATGTCATCGGCGTCTGCGTAAAAATGCAATATGTTGCGCTGTAAATATATTGTTCGCTCCATTCTTTCCGTCACTGTGGTGCGGCAGCGACCACAAAACCGAAATGTATGCACCGGGAGGGTTGGCATATGCTTGGCGTTTTAAGCGCCGTGACGTGAAAGCCACCGCCCCCGCACCGGACGAGAAAATAATCGGGAGGAAACCCTTCGATATTGTGAGTTTGTGACTTTTATTTGTTTGACTATTCGCTTACTCGTTTATTCGTTTTGCGTCCCTCCCCGAGTCCCGACCGACGTGTGCACCACTATCTCGCACAAAATAGGATTCTGATGGGGCGCACGCCCTCTTTGGGGAGATCGAGATAGAAAGACAACAAATAACTGAACCACTAAATTCGCCAAATCCGGTGCAATTTTTGCCTCCTGTGCACAGGGTCGTATCTATTTTCGTATTTTCAAAATGAAGACCATGAAGATACACATCATCTGTTGTTGTGCAATACATTGAAATTCAGGAAGAAAAATAAATTGGAAAAAGGTTTAATTGCTTATTTCTACTCTGCAAAGAAGCGGAAACGGAAAGGGATGGGAAAGGAGAACCTATGGACGTTTCGGAAAACGATATGTAGTAGTTTGTCAGAGTGGGAGTGGGTAGACAGGAATCTGCAGTAAAATTGGATGTAAAATCGTACGACGTCTGACTAGTCACGGAATATTTAAACTGAGAGGACTGCGAACTGCAAAGGCAGAGCGGGGAATTTGGCGCAGCCGCCACCCCCTCACTCCCTTCACTCTCGCCCGAGGAACCGTCTGGAGCGACGCAGTCATGCGGAAAGACGCCCGGATGTTATTGGTCCCTCATTGTTTTTTGATTAAGTTCACCCTTTCTACTCGTACACTTGCACAGTTTCACTCTTCGCAAAACATGAAATTTCACATCCACATGTTCTGTTTCAAAAATGCTAGCAGTGATAATTATGGTATACAGTGTTTTTAATTTATCCTTGAACATAGCAATGCATTGCCTATATGAAAAGGATTCGGTGATTGCTCCCAAACCACTGAGACGATTTGAATTTTCTCTTCGGATTCTTGTTGCTAAGAATAATCTACCTCGTAAACAGTTTCTGTGCGGCCGCCAGAGGGCGCCGTTCACCCCCGCCAATTTATTCCCGTTTTCTCCCGAATGATGTTCCCGAGGGAATCGCAAATGATGGCAAAACTCGTCAAAAAGTATGCTCTATCATTGTCAAAATTTTCGATCCAATAGCTTTTCCCGTTTCCGAAATTTTCCTATTTCCAACATTGCAAACTTTACTTTTTCGCCCAGTGCACGGACACGCGAAAAGCTATAAGATACAAAATTTCCACAATGCTAGAGCATGCTATTTTGCTGGTTCTACCCTCATCTGCGTTGCCCTCGAGAGCATCGTTCGGGAGAAATCGGGAATAAACTAGCGGAGGTGAACGGCGCCCTATGGCGGCCGCGCAAAAACAGTTTACGATGCAGATTATTTTTAGCAACCAGAATCTGGAGAGAAAATTCAAATCGCCCTAGTGGTTTAGGAATAATTACCGAATCTGTTTTTTGAATTTTGCTTTTTTTGTTCCGCGTAATTTGTTACATTTTACTTTGGGACATAGGCCTACAGTTTCATATGGTCAATGCATTGGCCTATGTTCGAGGATAAATGAAAAGCACTGTATTGTATTACAGTCCAGTTGTGGTATTTCTTATGGCGTGCACCCTTGAAATGCGTAAACACGCTTGATTTATGTAAACCGTCAAGAGCTCATTTTAATATTCCCAACGCAGCGCTGATGCGCTGCTGCCCAACCATCTCTCATCTCTCGCCGCCTCCTGCCGCCGAATGTCTTTGGCGTCAACTTGCCTCCCTCCCCGCCCCCGCGCCTCTTGTCTCTTGTCTATTCTTCCATTTATTTATTCGGCGGCACCGCGCGAAACGTAATCTCCGGCTGCGTGGGACTATTATTTATCGGGCGCGAGATATAAAACAACCACGCCGCGAAAAGAGGCGCGAACCATTAATAACTCCCCGGCTACCATCAACACCCAAAACACACGACATCCCAGCGCTTGCATTTATAAAACTAGCTGACAGATTCCCCAGCCAAACTCGCGCTGGAATTCGTTTTGTCTCTGACAGCCCGAAACAAAAACCCACATTGGGCAAATATTTAATATCGGTTTGCATTTACAGTCGAGAAACGTCAAGGTCAGCAGTTGGCACAGCACATAAAACCACAATGCTCATTTGAAATCATAAAGCATAAAGGTATTAAATCTCAAAGTGACCCTTAAACCTTATAGTATCGATACTATCGATACTAAAACTTATCTAAAATTAGATCGCTTTTATTCCTGTTCTTTCATGTAGAGATGAGCTTGGGAACTTTCAAGGTCATTTGTTGAAATCTAAAGTATCTGCTTTTCTCCTCCCATACTTGACACACCATGTGCGTATACGCAAGGGAGACAAGTTTTTCTCCGCCAGAGTTTCCACGCTTCCAGCCAAGTTAGTCTCTCGACGAAAATTGGCAGCTCTTACGTTATTATCTAACCGCATAATTCACTCACGTTGTTTGCTTCTTAGCGCTTCCCAACCTAATACGATGAGAAGATAGTTCCGTAGTTTAGTTTATTTAATTCATTTTGATTTCGAACTTCAAGCCTCCACGCATCGTGTATGGATATAAGTAAAATAGAGAAAATTTTGTTTGTGCGAAATTGGGGCAACGACAACTGCTGCGCAATTATTACATAACTTGCTGAAGTAGCACGCCAGAGCCATCATAACTATATATCGGGGGTTCGGGGGTAAATTTGAATTGTCTTCCAAGACCAACTCAGGAACATTGAGCAAACATCGGTGGTGTTAGTCTCGGAAGCGTCGTAAAACTGTGCGAACGCATCATCATGATCCTTCTTCGGGGGGTGGGCGCGCTGTCATGGGGAGTGGGGCGAGTTTCGGTCGTCGCTATTGTTATTCGCGAGTTCCACGTTTACGTTAGCACTTTTGGCAAATACAGCAACTTATATTGACAGCCGTCCGTTTTACAGCTTGGGATCATTAAACGGCCGAAGGAGAGGAAACTATTGTGGCAACCCTGTAGAGCTGTAGACATACAAAGTGTAGCACTAAACAGGTCTCTTCGCCGATGTCATAAATATTAAGCAGTGTAGTTCCGCAGTGTGATTTGAATCGAAAACGGAGTATACCTACAGGGCAGACCGGAAGCGGGTCGCTGTACAATTTGTAGAGAACAGAGGCGGGTTCTGCGAACCCCCCAGAGCGATGTTGACTTTTGACCTGCGCACGGTAATAATTGTTGGATTCGTTGGTGGTTGGCGTTGGTGGAATTCGTTTGTGCGTTCGGGACGTGCGTTTTATGCGATCGTAAAACCCATGCGAGTGGGGACATTAATGAAATAATGCTGATTTACATTCATTTCAAGTTGTTCGCCGCGCACGCTTATTACTTTAACCGCAATCGTAATGACGCCCCAGCTTTCGCATCTGCGCTGTCATCAAAGTATCAAACGAATGCGAATTTCGGCGGAGGGCTGCCGAAATTTCGCTGAATTACGAAAAGCCTCAGAACCGCTACGACCAATCTGATTTATTATTCCCACTGTATACTCAACCTCTTCTCTCTGCTATTTCGATGTCTGACAGTCTGATATTTCAACCTGGTATCTGCAAGATGAACATTTGTCCAAATCACTAAGTATGCTACACGAGTACAGATGGCGTTACATGTTCGTCGGAGGGGCGGAGCAAACAGTCCATTAATCGAAGCGTAAGATACCTGAGATATGATTAGAGATGAAGTCATCTTGGTAATTAGAAACAAACCGCACAAATTGCTACGTGCAGGTGCTAAACACGCTCCTTGATACCAGAAGCGCTCCGCGACAATTAACCGAGAACCCGTGTAACTGTGTGCTCGTGTGTCTGCCAGGATGCCAGGATATTCGCGTTGGTCCTGCTGCCTGACTCCTGGCCTTGTGCAGTCAGCAAACTTTTAAATTATGTCGCTCCGAGGAAATTAATTAACAAACTTTTGACTCTTCCTCGTTCGGCCTTTCGGCGTTTTGTTGCCGGGCGCATTTCAAGAAATTATAAATATACAGCACCATGCCAAAACATAGCATATTTAGGTTTTTGCTCATTTGTGTCGTGTTAAGGCGCGTAATCT
>JARJDQ010003319.1:0-14818 GCA_030264215.1 Geostiba sp. GC000077 | reverse complement strand
TGACTCCCTTGCCAGTTACTTATCTGGGGATATATTTTTAAATTATAGCCAACTGCTGCTGGGCGCGAAATTCAAAATTTGATCACGTGGTAATCAGACATTTATGAAGACCCAGTATTTATTATATGATCTATTCTTGTGTGTTATCTCGTTACAGGTAGCGAGACGTTGGGGTGCTCAAAAAAACCGGCCCGCAATGAACTACGACAAACTGAGTCGATCATTAAGATATTACTATGAAAAAGGGATCATGCAAAAAGTTGCAGGTAAATTTTAAAAACTCTCGTTTGACTGAATCTAAAGCACAATTCCTCGTATTTCCAAATAGGAGAAAGATACGTTTATAAGTTCGTATGTGATCCGGACGCGTTGTTCAACATGGCGTACGGCACACATCACGTTGATGCCGTCAACCAACGGGTGCACACCACAACGCACAGCCACCAATATGGCGTCCGCAGCGAAAGCACCACGAAGAACGAAGCCGCTCATCACCTGGCCTATACGGACATGCTCAATTTCTACAATTGCGGCATAACGTATCCATATCACTACTTCCAGGACCCGACCAAACATGCTCGGTACCCTTCTTAGACATGTATTTAATTTCTAATTTGTGATGAACACTAAACTAACTGATATTGATAATTTGATATGTTATTTTACTCTTTATCTTGTTTCTGTGATTTTAAAGTTATTTTACTGATTATGACAAATAAATGTTTAAATCCTGCATCTTATCCACCCACCTGTCTGGTCTACATTCTCGTTAAAAGTTCAAAATTAGGACTACGTATGTGGTTACAGTTCCCACAACCTAAAAATCAAACAAATAAAACAATTTGAGAATTTGAGTTAACTAAAAATTCGTAGGGGCTTTCCAGTCAAGCGAGAGAATACCCAAGCAGGAAGAATTTCAAGATCCCTTTCGAAAATCGGCATTCTAGCCTCTAACGTTAAGCACAGGTGCATTATCAAATTGCATTATGCACGATTATGTAGAAGACTGGAAATCCCTTCTTATGTAACTAGTGTTTGTGGCGCCATCTATTAGCAAAGCTTATTAGCAAAGAATATTAACGGAACGCTGAGATGTCGCTACCTACACCAATTTAGCAGAGTCAGTAGATCACAGAGGCAGTAGATGGAAAGAGTAGCGTATTCTGACGCCATTTTAAATCATACGCAATTTAAGTTGCCTATAGTCACTGAAATATGCATGAAACTCGGCATGTAAGCTCTGACTCTGCTGATTTCGTTTTCTTACTTAAGGCAACTTACACTGATCAAAACACCTCGATTCATGTGAAACATTCCATACGGACTGAACGCATTACTGGGTGAAAGCAATACGTGCGTTGTAAATGTCTCCATCTGAATCTTCATCTCCTCATCAACGTCGAGCGACAACAACTCGGCGATCAACATTCGCACGCGATTCAATTCTTCACTGAGACTATGTGCTGGCTCTACTATCAACACCAAGCGTCCAAAGTGAAAAGCCATCCACATTATCTCCATCGCGCGCATCCTTGCATCAAATCCAGCCATTGACTGTTTGACAATCACGTACAAACTAGCAATCAATGTGATTACAATGTTCATCATTATCACCTGCCAGAAGAAGAAGAAAAGAAATAGTAAAATAGGCTATACATTTTAAAATTATTCATTACCAAAATAATGGTCCCAAAGGCATTGCTAAACGCCGTCAAGCTCGAGAAGATATTTTCATACACAAAAATCATATCAGTTATGTGATCACTTGTGAGACGTCTGTTCTTCATGTAATTCACAGTGAGGTCATCCTTCATGGCCCAAACTCGATGCGTTACACCATCGCTCAACACCCAGTAGAGAATGATCATTGTCAGCACGACAAGATGAGAGATATAATATCCAGCGGAAAATAAGAGTGTGTAGGCTTCATTCCTTACTACAAATATCCAGATGCAATGTGTATAGATTATCAGGATTGCAGTTGGCACAGCCACAATTGACATTAGTTGCAGTGCTCGTTTACGATTGGGTTTCGCATTTTCTAGTTGCAATGTTTGATCAACTTGTGTAAGATAATAAGCAAATTGCAACAGCGAAAGTCGCTCTGTTATGAAGCAAATACAAGATACCCACAGGCAAATCGCCAAGGTGATGATTTCCGATAAAGCGACGTATTTATCAAGCGGATTATCAAGTCTCGTGGTGGTTGGGTCCATGATGTCGGCTACAACACCAGCAGTAACAGCAAACGTGAGAAAAAGCACAATGAATACGCCATAAGTTGCAAGGGCTGAAGAGAAGATCAGCTTGTTTTTCATTTCACTTTGGTGATATTTATACGGCAGCAAACCAACTATACGACTGGGATAGAGTATTATTCTAAGCGAATCTAGAAAGAGACGACTTATAATTACACTTTGCGGTGCCATTTTTTACTGTTAACAGTCAACACTCAAGACTGAAAAACGCCTGGATTGTATGGTGAAAGTATTAACACACTGATTTCATGTGCTGAGAAATTATGGATTTCTATAGTGTTGCAATTAATTATTTATAAACCTTCCTGAACAACAAATCATAAATCAATATACTTGTTATAAGCAACATTTGTTCCTGCTGGTGGCGAACAAACAAACAAATGCCCAGTCCGATAGGACTGGGGAATACGTATTATAATACGCATTGCTTTTCATTTCTCTTTCGTTTGTTGCTCTTTTGTTTTACTTTAATGCCTAGGCATAGAAAGGCTACTTTAATGCTGATTTTAGTTAACCTTAGTGCCGACTTCGGGAAGTCTTTTTTTTTTTCTAGGATAAACTCGAAAAACCGCAAAAAGTTTAACTTTTCGACCCGTCCAAAATGTGGTCGAAATGTGCGCATGTGCAGAAGGTAGTACATTTTGAAAATGTCATGATTTGATCAGAGTTGCCAACTCTGTGATTTCACCAGATCTGGTGACTTCCTTTCTTCAGGTAGATAAACTAACTAATATAAAGCTAGTTTGTTCTCCAAACTTCGACGAAATTAACGAAATAGGTGTAAAATACTTACATCTTATATTACAGGCCATTGTATCCTTCGTTAGGAATTACATCTTAAAAATAACCCTATGGGAATGAAGAAATACAACATTTGCTAAACTTCCAATATTTTTATGAAAAGTCGCAATCGATAAGTATAAATGGATACTCCTTTCATCACATTGTGACTTGTGACTGTTTGCTCTCTAGCTCTACTTGATTATAACAAACATGAACAATACATTAGCATTAGCTTTGTTCACTTCCTCACTAAATGTGAAATCTCATACTGATCATATACAGGGTATTCCATTAATCGCGTAATTCCTCTGGAGGTTTTATAGATGGCCTAGAAAGAAATACATTTATCGAAAAAAGTTGCTAAATTGTTGTTCATGGCCAAGATACAGTGATAAAGTTTCTTTGTCAACTTTGTTTCTAATTTAAAACAAAAGAATAATTACAAAGTTGACAAGAAAACTTTACCACTCTGTATCTCGGCCATGAAGAAGAATTTACCTACTCTTTTTTCACTCAATGTACTTATTTTAATACCTCATAAAAACCTCCAGATGAATTACGTGATTAATGGGATAATGGGACACCCTGTAAATACATTGATCCAAATATTAATCTTTTACTGTTCTGATTATGAGACTAGTGACCGACGTGTCCTCTCGCCACAATAATTAATTAAAACGTAACGTTTGTGGTGCAAACGCAATCAACGCAACTTGAAGACGATTCGGACTAATCAATTATAACAGCGCTATACACCATAAAATAATAACTATAAAATAACAACAAAAATAAAATCGATAAAACGATGACTAAAACGCGTTTCGCGTGCGATGACAGCGCATCATTTATTTGCGCTATGCAGTCTTAAGGTTTAAGGTCTTGACGAAGAATGAATCTAGATAGATCTTAACGAATTGCGTGTTGTGTGATACGCGCATCTCTAACATATAAAAACAAGATGGCGCGTGCGTGGCTCCTTCAACTTATGTAATAAGTCGGCTGCAGGTATTTCCAGTAGCTTTGGTCGTTCTGCATTGGCGACGGCGTCAGTACGACCTCCGCGCTCGGCGCTGAGCTCGGCGAACCTTCGGCTACCTTCGCCTCGGTGCGCTTGACTGAAACCTCTGCGGGTTTCACGTCTCCGAGCTGATTGTTAAGCTTATCTCCTTTAGCGCCTTCCTCATCCAGCTCCTGGTTCAGCACGTTGTAGAAGCTGTCGTCGAAGCTGGGCTCCCAATGCAGTTCCACCCTCGTATCCGGCTCCTCCTCGTTGCTGGTTTTCTTCACGTCTTTGTTGTCCTCCGCGTAGGAGTAGATGCTGCGACATTTATTCGTCTGGCAGTACTGTTTGTACTTGATTGTCGCAGCGCGCAATCGGGTAAGGAAGTCGGGCATCGCGCGGTACGCCACCCAGGCGGTGACTGATGCCGGGATGTTCACACCCGGGTTGTCGAAGTACGTGAGGGAGAACTCGATGCCGGGCTTGTCGATTTCCGTGTACGGTTTCACGACCATGGCGGACCAGTAGTCAATGACGCGGAATTTGTTGGAGGTGTTGGGGTGCTGCGGGTGGTCGGTGGCTTTGCTTAACAGCATCACGCGTTTCTTCGGCTTGTCAACGAGGAATCTTCGTTGGAACACATAATCTCGATTTGCAAACAATCTCTGAAAGAAATAAAACCATTGAATAAATAAACTCTAAAACAAATGAAGCGGCACGCTTTAATGCCGAGTTCAGGTTAAATTTTCCATGAACCCACCTTTAAACAATTGAATAAACAAACTTTAAAACAAACTCAAAATTAAATACTTACAGGCCATTGCATCTCCCAATAAACAATATCATTGTTACTTCCTGAGAGTTTATCCTTCTCTACAACATCCAGCTTCACAGCAGTTGGATCCCACTGCTTCCGGTAACCAGTATCCATCTGCACACTGAGAAAGTCCTCAGCAGTTACATCTTTGTAGTTACCATATACCTTGTACTGGAAGCTGCCCGACGAGTGCGGGCGTCGCCATACAATCAAATCCGCCTGCTCAATGAACACAGTCCATCCATCATAGGTCTTGAGGTCCTTCCTTGTGTCACACTCACAGAAAGCAATGATACTTTGGTCTGCCTTGTCACAGTTGGTACAATCAATGGTTTTCCTCTTCAGCAGCTGAATGTACTCGATCTCCTCCAGGTGCGTGCGCATCTCATCCTCGGAGATGCGATTGCGGTCCCAGTTGTAGGCCAAGCCGGCGCTGAGCATCAGCTCCTTGCTGCGCCGCTGGAGATGTTTGCGGATGTTGTGCACGAACTGGCGCAGCGCCTGCTCCTCCCAGATGCGCGTGTACAGTGCGAACATTTGCTGGCCGCGGCGGACACGTTGCGCCAGCACACACTCGCACTGGTGCACCCACACCTTCAGCAGGCTGCTGGAGTCCGCCTTGAAGTAGCGCGGAAAGTCGCGCAGGCGTTGCTGGAGCGCTTGCATCGCCTCGTTCGTCGAGGTGGCGAGGAGGCGGCGATAGGCGACGCTGCGCCGCGTCCGCCCGAAGAAACGCTGCAGCAACATCGCTGGCTGCAGCTGCAGGGCCTGCAGGAGGCGCTCGTTGAGGTTAGGCGGTGCGAGCGCACGGATTGATTGCCGCAGCTGTTGCAGGCGCTGCAGGCGGATTGGCATTGCGGCGGGTCCGCGGGTGGGAATTTGCGTTTTATGCGCGATCGTACTGCGGCGTCGCGGAGCCGCACGAATACGAATGGAATTAGTGAGTTGCGGGTGGGCGAGAGATGCGCGATGCGCTAATGATGGATGAAATTGATGGCGATGGTCACTAAAATTTTGACATTCTGAAAATGCGTGATTTGCGATCAAGAAATGACTGACAAGTGCGGGAACATATCTCGAAACACCCTTCTAATTCAGGTGGAAAGCGTGGAAACCACCGCACTCGCCACCGCAGGACCCACAGAGCAGGACCTCAGGAAAGTTCCATTTGTATGCAACAGAATATACATGCTACATGAAAGTGCGCATTTACATTCACTTGTGCACTTGAGAGTTGAGATAAAAATAATTCCAGTGAGCCGGACCGCAACAAGCACAGCTAAACAACAAAAGCATCCAAAAAGATAACGTTTTATAAAGAAATTAGATAATATTCGTGAGTCACACTAGTTTCTTTAAAATACCAGTTACAGAAAACGAAATTATGATTTTTTTGAACTAAGTAATAATCATAGGTGGCAGTGTTTTTATTTTATGTAAGTTTGGTTGCATATCAACATATCTCAAGTTCACTACGCGTCGAGAAAGAAAACGCCGTGCATCGTGTTTGCCGGAATTTGATCATCGAATAAATCCACGCAAAGAATTGCCCATTAAAATGTCGATGATTGGCACCCCTTTGTCCGTTGCGGGAACACGCATCTCCGGCGCGCCGGTACGCACACAAAATGGTAAGAAATCCTTTACATTTTTACCTTTCTTCGAATTTCGGAGATTCCTTCTAGAACATAACCAAAAACTAGACCGCCCATGAATCATGTGCTTCAGATGTGAACAAATTTCACATTTACTCTAAAAATACTCAATGCAGAGCAATGTAGTAACTGGGAAATTACAGTTATGATAATAAATATCCTAAATATCACTTTGTATTTCAGTTATGGCCGCATCTTCCATAGCCAACATTGTAAAATCATCCCTAGGCCCAGTTGGCCTGGATAAAATGCTCGTCGACGACATCGGCGATGTAACGGTGACCAACGATGGCGCGACAATCTTAAAGCTCCTGGAGGTGGAGCATCCAGCAGCGCGTGTGCTCTGCGAGCTTGCACAGCTGCAAGATGAAGAAGTAGGTGATGGTACAACATCTGTGGTGATAATCGCTGCAGAGCTGCTGAAAAACGCCGATGAGCTGGTGAAGCAGAAAATCCATCCAACTTCAATCATCAGCGGCTACCGGCTGGCGTGCAAGGAGGCCTGCAGATACATCCAGGACAACCTCACCATACCGGTGGAGGAGCTCGGCAAGGAGTCCATCGTCAACGTGGCGAAGACCTCGATGAGCTCGAAGATTATCGGCGCGGACGCAGATTTGTTCTCGCAAATGGTCGTGGATGCAGCATACGCGATTAAAGTCAACGATGTGAAGGGCAATGCGATGTATCCGATAAAAGCTGTCAATGTCCTGAAGGCACATGGAAAAAGCGCACGGGAGAGCATTCTGATTCAAGGCTACGCATTAAATTGCACGGTGGCCAGTCAAGCGATGCCGAAGAAGATCGCGAATGCGAAGATCGCTTGCTTGGACTTCTCGCTGCAGAAGGCCAAGATGAAGATGGGCGTGCAGGTGCTCATTGAGGACCCCGACAAGCTGGAGGCCATCCGCTCCAGGGAGCTGGACATCACCAAGGAGCGAATTCAGAAAATCCTCGCAACTGGAGTCAATGTCGTACTCTGTTCGGGAGGAATCGACGATCTTTGCTTGAAGTATTTCGTTGAAGCTGGTGCGATGGGTGTGAGGAGGGTGACGAAGACGGATCTGAAGCGCATCGCCAAGGCTACTGGAGCGGCATTTGTTACATCCTTAACTAATATGGATGGTAGGTACTTTAGTTTTCAAGATTTTCAAAAGATTTTCAATACTTTTTTTGTTTAGGTGAAGAGACTTTTGAAAGCAACATGGTTGGCGAAGCCGCCGAGGTCGTGCAGGAGCGCATCTCCGACGATGAGCTCATCTTAATCAAAGGGTAAATCTAGCTATAACTGTTCCACTCTAAAAATAACGTTTTGTTGTTAATTCAGTCCCAAAGCTCGTACAGCAGCTTCACTCATCCTGCGTGGACCGAATGACTTCTACTGCGACGAGATGGAACGCTCCGTGCATGACGCCCTCTGCGTCGTGAAGCGAGTCCTTGAATCTAAGTCGGTAGTCGCTGGCGGCGGCTCTGTGGAGGCAGCGCTGTCCATCTACCTGGAGAATTTTGCTACGACGCTCAGCTCCCGCGAGCAGCTCGCCATCGCTGAGTTTGCGCACAGCCTCCTAGTGATCCCGAAGACACTGGCGGTGAACGCGGCGCAGGACGCCACCGATCTCGTCGCCAAGCTGCGCGCGTATCAGAACTCCTCGCAGACGAAGGTGGATCATGCGCATTTGAAGTACGTGGGGCTGGATCTCATCGAGGGCGTCGTCAGGGACAACAAGAAGGCGGGCGTTCTCGAACCCACCATCAGCAAGGTGAAGTCACTGAAGTTCGCTACGGAAGCGGCGATTACCATTCTGCGCATTGACGACATGATTAAGCTGGATCCGGAGCAGAAGGAGGGGCGGGGAGGATATCAGGATGCGATGAACGCCGGCGAGCTTTAGATCGATTTTTTTTTTTCAACTCTTAAACACTTTTATTGGCTAATCAGCATCATTCATCACGAAATTGCGAATAATTTTTGTGCATCTAACATTGATATTTAACACATACGCATTTAAACTGGAACAATGCAGCGTTGAGCTTGAGTTTTATAGAAAAATATATTTCGTACTCACGTAGACACGTAGACTCACGGGTCACAGCGCTAACTCGTCAGGAATTTCGTCACAAGGTCGTTGAATTCATCAGCGTAACTAAGGTGGATGTTGTGCTTACCATCCGGAAAGCGGTGTAGCCTTAAACACATTAATTAACCACAATATTACCAGAAAAACTATTTTAATATGTATAATCGGTGAAAATTACTTGGCCCCTTTTATGTGCCTATGTAAATATGCAGGATGTTCATCTGCAACCATTGGATCCTTGTCCCCATGCAGAATGAATGTCGGACACTCAATTTTCCCAATCAATTGTTTGCAAATATCGCCGCCATTTTGTTTGTAAATTGCCTGGAGCGCATCGCACCAATCGCCCCACATTTTCTGCAAGCCCTGCTCTGTGTACAATTCAATCAGGGGTTTCTTCATTTTGTAGCTCCATTTGCTAATATCGCGGATTTCTTGAGTTCAAGTATTATATCAGGGTAAGTCTTTAGTTATTTAAACGTTTACAGTTTTGTAACTTACTTTCATAGCTTTCAAGCTCTTCCGGCAAAACATATGAATTAGCCCCCCATATGACCAACTTCCTGAGTGATTCCTTGTACTTTGCAGCCATAATCATTCCTGCAATCCCGCCGTCGCTCCATCCCAAGATTGAATATTTTCCTACACCCAAAGCATGCATGAATTCTTTAGCCATTTCGGCATCGCGCTCGTAAAAGTCGACATTAAATTGCCGATTGTTTGGTCTGCTGTGGCCGTAACCAGGTGGATCCCAGGCAATGATGGTGAACTGGTCTTGATTGAGTTTTTCGATTTGCGGCTTGAAATCACTCCAGATTGTGCCCAATGCGCCTGGAAAGCATAATACTGAGTGCTCGCCGCTTCCCTGGCGAACGTAATTTATCGTTTGGCCTTTTATCACTAACTTTTGCTCCTGTCAATCACAATAACTTAAGTTATTTTTTTGTAGCTTAAGGTTAGGCTTAAACAATGAAAACTTATCAATTTTGTTTACCATTGAGTAGTTTCGTATTAAATACCGGCTAGTGTACACAAAACTTTGTTTTGGAATGAGTTTCAACATTTCTATGTTGTTTTATCGGCGATATTCAATGAATAAGTATTGTATTAAGAGAGTTGATGCAAAAGGAATAAAGTAAAAAAAAAGTTAGTTTTTCAGGTTTTAAAGCTAAATTTAGAAGAATTGATTGGTGGATTCAATGCTGCAGGTAATAAATGCATGTGAATGTGTATCGTTTACATCGTTTTGAGTAAATGGGTTGTTTTTGCTAAATTTTATCAGTAAATTGTTGAATGGTTGAACTAATCATCCAAGGTAAGGTTCCGATTGGTTGAATTCACGGTTGGATTTGTCTTCATTATTTCAGCGCATATCAAATGTTTGAGCCTTTAACAATGGAAGTAATTCTCAATGAAAGATAAAACTTAGTCTAGGAATTGTTTATGTACATATTGTGGTAGTATTTGTAACTGTTTAGTGTTTATGGTTTAATTAATGCATTCGTTAGCTTTACTTTTATGCGCAATCAGCAGGACCGCAAGTTTGTAGTCACTGTTTTTGTGTAAAGTTTAGTGTATATTTGGTTGCCTACGTTGAACAGTGATAGTGATCATTTGAATGTTCCGCAACAAAGAATTTTTATCGAAAATTGCGTTGCCAAGTGATAAAGTTCAACCGCAAATGAAGTGTTTTGTTGGAATGGTTATAATTTATCTCTTGACATGTGCCGAGGCAGTTAAAAGTGTCTGCTAGTGCTAGCAAACGCAGCAAATCAATCGGCGAAAAGCATCCGATATGCGAGCATCGGATGTGCGCGGCGCGTCTCTGCTGCGTCTCCTGCTGGCCTGCCGCAGGCCGCACCGAACCTCAATGCGCGAGCGTGCGCCGCGCCGTCAGCTGACGTTTCGTGTTTCGATGATGATTAAAAGGCCCGCGCGTGTTTACAGCCGACAGTTCAGCGTAACATGGCGAGCGGCGTGCCTCGCCACCATCGCAGTGCCAGTCACATCGCCGCGACGTGGTGGTGTTTCATCGTCGCGCTCGGCGCCGCCGCCAGCGCCTACCGGCTGGAATACCCAGCCATCCACGATGTGCGCGTGCTGCGGACGAACCTCATCGCCGGCGGTCACGGCAAGCGCGTCGAGTTCGAAGTGCGCGGCAAGAATCTGTTCGCCGGGCTGCCGGTACGCACGACGCGCGTCGCGGCAGTGCGCGACGCCGCCTGCGAGGCAGCGAACAGTTACAACGTGACGGAGGTGAGCGTCGCCGAAGACGGCGCGCGTGCCGTCCTCGCGCTAACCATGCCATCATCGTCGTCAAATCGGACAGCAAGTGGCAGTGGCAGTGGCAGTGTTTACTTTTGCTTGCCTCGCGTGGCGCTGGCGCTCAACGCCAGACAGTGGTCCACGGTGAGTGCCACGGAGCCGAAGGAGGAGCACGACGAGGAGGAGAACGAAATCATCGAGCGGCGCTGGTATCACCAGGGCGACAACGTCGCGCTTTGGCTGCAAACGCAGGATGACCTTGGCCCTGACCTAGATTACGATGATAAAACGTAAGAGGGACAGAATTCCTGTTCATGCGGCGGCGGTGATGTTAATATGATGAGTTCATTTGCAGAGTATCACGGGGGCGGCGGCAAAACGACGCAATCGACAAGCAACGCGTGACTGGTCTGCGCGTCGATGTTGCTTCCAAAGAGCCGCATTTTGACGATGAAGGAATTCCATTCCTTCTCGTCGGCGCTGAGTATACGCTGCGTTTGTTCGGCGTGGGCTTCTCGGAGAACACGCAGGTGACCTTCACGCAGCAGACGGGTTCTTTTGGTAGCTCCTGTCAGATTCCAGTCACTGGCATGTTTCAAGTAAGTCGACTTATTTCCGAATCCGAATCTAAAGCCGGCGTTACACTTGTAGCAAATTTGCTAGAGTTACATGTAACGTTTGTATATCAGACCCTCTGAGAGGGGCAAATTTGTGATTAGTGTAAATGTGCCTTATGCTAAGTAAAAATTCGTAATTAAACATTTTGTTTTGTTTCTCCTGCAGGCAATAAAAGGCTCTGTATCGCAGGAATCCGTCCGCATTGCAGTGCGCATCCCGTCGGTGGAAAACGCCGACCCTTTATACATCTGCATTAAAGAAGGCAAAGCCGATCAACTCTCCGAGTCCGTTCGCGAGAGCAGTCCCTTCGTGCATCAAGGCAGCGTGCCATGGCTCAGCGTATACAGCTATCAAAAAGGGCTGCCACTCTGGGCGGCGATGGTCATCATCTGCGTGTGTCTCTGCTTCTCGGCGTTGTTCTCCGGCCTCAATTTGGGATTAATGTCGCTGGATCGCACCGAGCTGAAGATCCTCTGCAACACCGGCACGGAGCAGGAGCAGCGCTACGCGAAGAAGATCCAACCGGTGCGCAATCACGGCAATTTCCTGCTGTGCAGCATCCTGCTCGGGAATGTCTTGGTGAACTCGACGTTTACGATCCTGCTGGATGATCTAACGTCGGGCGTGATTGCCGTCGTGTGCTCGACGCTGGCGATTGTGATGTTTGGTGAGATTACGCCGCAGGCGATCTGCTCGCGGCATGGCCTCGCGATTGGCGCCAAGACCATCTTCGTCACGAAGATGGTGATGGCGGTGACGTTCCCACTCAGCTATCCGATCTCGCGCGTGCTGGATGTGATCCTCGGCGAGGAGATTGGCAGTGTTTACACGAGGGAGCGACTGAAAGAACTTGTCAAGGTAAGGGATTATATTTTTATCTTCGCCCACGTTTTGAGAAGCAGAAGAAGCAGAAGTAAACATTGGGCTTGCATTTCATGATCTCATTTTGATTCTGGGAATGCAAAGGCAGTGAATAACAATTATTGCAACTTGATCATTCCCTTTGGCACCTTCTCGGATTAATGACAAAGAAATGCACGAGTTTACAACTGAAACAACTTGAAACAATACGTTATTCTATTCTGAATGCTTTATTCGCATTGTTACTTCGTTACGTGTTATTTGTGATTGTGAGTATTGAGTATATTTATAATCGTCGACACGAATGTGGTTGCATCAGCGTGTTGTTGTTGTGTGCGTCCTGTCCGCAGCATGCGTGCGACTCGCTCGAATCGGGTGGCGATGTGGCGAATAAATTTTCCTTGACCCAGAAAATGCAGTGCGGACCGAAGCTTGATTCGAATCGCTATAATGCCAAACTAACGCGATACCCATACCTAAACCTGATGAAACCAGTGGCAGGACCTTTTTATAACTCGTCTAACTTTTAGCAATTAGCTTTTAGTTTTAGAATCGTTTGTAAAATACAGGGTGAGTCTGACCTGCGGGTTTCTTCGATTTTGGATAGAAATATTATTAAGATCAAAAAACTATTTTGATAAAAGTTGTGTATGCTAGAAATCTCCACAACCCTAAAATTCAGGTGTCCAAAGCACCAAATTTGAACAGGTCAAAAAATTTAAAAAAATTGTATCAGAAAAATGTGTTTGAAAATATTGAGTATTTTTGGGTACGCCACTGAACAAACCCTTCGGGGCACGCGTCTCAGCGGCATTGGGTCAATGTATAGCAGAGAGTAGAGTGGAATTTAGAGAGGAAAACCGAGCCTGAACGGTAATATGTGGAAATTCCGCGTATATAGAACACACAGGGCCTAGTTATAGTCGGTCGTAAATGCCACATGTAGAGGAAATCATTCGTAACGACATTTGCACGAAAAACAACATCATATTATGAAAACGAAACTTTGTATTCTTCATTACACTTTTGTGTAATGTTATGTTATGAACTATAAACTAAAAACTACACAGTTGTTGCTTTGTGACTTGAACTTGTGTGATGACTTGTGCGATGTTCTCCTCATTCTCATTTGTATTGTGTTGTATTGTATCTCTCTGAGAAATCGCCGAGTGTAACATTTATCGCTGTGCGTTGTGCGGTTTGATTAGTTTCAATTGAAAATAATGACCGCGCACGCCTCGAACATTGCCAAGTGCCAAGTACGAAAGAATAAAATGCAGCAGTCATTGCTGGACAGCTGGACACTCTATTTACAATTACTTTTTATTTTAAATTTGTTTGCTTCTATTTCTACTTCGCATGAAAGTTTGAAAGAATGCTGTTTGGAAAGTATTATTTGCAAAGTATAATTGGCAATTGCTCATCAATTTTCTTTTGCTTTCGTCGCTTTCGATATCACTCGATATCACACAATTTAAATTAAGGTAATGCGCAATTCTTGTAGGGTTACGTTTTGCGTTGGCGAATCGAATCGATCGCAGTTTATTATTCGGCGAATAGCGGAAAGGCAAATGGAAAAAGAAAAAAGGCTGGTATAATAAACTGAAAGTACAATGTGCATATTGAGCAAAAATTCAGTTGTTTGGTGTAACTCTGTTGACTGTCCCCTGCTGATGGCTTAATGGTGGTGGAGGTGCCGGTGGTGGTGGTTTGAAAGCTTAGAAAGGACGTTTCAAGGTCTTGAGCAGAAAAATAAAACTAGCGCAAGGAAGGTGGGGGAAAATGCGGGCGAAGAAAGAGGAGAGTGCGAAGGAAAAGTCGCTTCGCATGCAGACACACCTTGATAATCGACTCACCCTAAAATCAAGCCATGCACAGCGCACCGCACCCAACAATAGATTATTTTAGTTCAAAGTTCAAAGTCAACTTTAAAAGCTTCCGACAACCTTTATAATTAATCAAATTAATCGATACTGAGATTTTACAGAGTTAAGGAGAAGACTCGGACTACTCGAAGTATCCAAAAATAGGGGATGTTCTTTTTCAATTTCTCCATTTAATAAAGGGTGTCCCATTAATCGCGTAATTCCTCTGGGGGGTTTTAAAGATGGCCTTGAAAGAAGTACATTTAGAGAAAAAAAGTTGGTAAATTGTTCTTCATGGCTGAGATACAGAGCGATAAAGTTTCTTTGTCAACTTTGGTTCTAATTATTATTTAGTTTAAATTTAAAATAAAAATCTCTAAGTTTAAAACAATATAGATTTCAAAACTTGTTTTTTTTTAATTTAATTCCTCCTAAGATTTTGCCAATGGATCAAAAATGTCAATTGGAATAGGTAACAAATTAAATAATCTTTCAATTACAGCTTAAATTAAAACAAAAGTGTAATTACAAACAAAGTTAACAATAAAACTTTAGAGCTCTGTATCTCGGCCATGAAGAACAATTTACCTACTCTTTTTTCGCTAAATGTACTTCTAT
>JARJDQ010003314.1:0-12435 GCA_030264215.1 Geostiba sp. GC000077 | reverse complement strand
TGATATTTTGCGGGCTTTGTTTTTTTCTTCTCTCATACTTCGTCTTATTTCCGCTGTCATTCTCTTTGAAAACGCTCCCATGCGATTTTTACGCAAACGTCTATTATTTTAACATTTCCCCTTATAAGTTCTGTCGTCGTCGAACGATTGCAAAGTTCAATTGCCCTCTCTCTGAACGCCACGTGTATTGACTACAAATTCAATTACTTCGGCTGACGTGCAGCGCTGCAAAATTGAAAAGAATAAAACATTCAGCTCTTGCATGGTGTAATAACTAATGAGAACTATGTCAGCCCGGCGCCTCCACCAGAATTACTTTCATATAAATTCCATAATATTGCATAAAAGTTGTAAATACAAGAGTCTAGGAGGCGTGATGCGGACGCGTTGCGGAGGCGAATTCGTATTTGGAGAAGGGGAGAACTGGCGAAAAGCAAAAAAGTGCGCTGCCATCGCGCTGCAATGCGAAAGGAGCGAAAGGAGTATTCGAAAACTTTTCAATCGAGGATTGCTCCGGCAAATTGCTCCGATAATTGCCGGTTGTCGACGACCGGCGTGTAAATGGCATTGAATATTCATGCTTTGTGTTTTTTCAGCGCCCTCGCCTTTCTATTATGCGCTGCGCTGCGAACTTCGCTGAAAGGCAAAGGCAAAAAGATGTAGTTTGTTGTCTTTTTACTTTTAAACTACGGCGAGCGACAACGTGAGTCCGCAAGACAGGTCGGAAGAATTTTTCACAAATTAATTAAAGACAGGAATTTCGCTACCATAACTTTAAACTTTGCGGTGTGGTGGAGGCGCGCAGGATTGAAATTTTGGAAATGTTGGAATTTTGATATTGTCAGGGCGTGGTTTTCATATATTCGCCGATATTGAAAGAAAAGGTTGGTGAGACAATGCATTTGCATGATTTTGAGGAATTGGCCGGCGCCGAGGACACTGCACGTAGAGTATGATGTAATATAGAAGTATAAAGGATTCAGGGACGTGCGAAACCAAAGTGGAATTCTTGGCCAAAAAGGGGGAGAAAGAAAAAAGCTTGCGTTGGACGGCCCCGGCCCGATAAAATATGCACGTTCACAGAGATTGCCATGTGACAATGCCTGGCACCGTCCCGAATTTTAAACGTATGCCCGTCCATTTTGCATACTCATAAAATACCAAGTGGTTACGTAAAATAACACTGCGCAAACAAGAAAACAAGCACAAATTGAAACTAGGATTTTGCGAAAATTCAAATCGCAAAAGTCTCCAAAACAGATTTTGAAACTTGTAGTCGTTTTATTGGTGGTGGAAGGCGAGTGTTTGGAATAAGGATAATATTTTCGTGGGACTTTGGGTGCGGACCTGGTAGTATATGGGTGGCGGGACGTGACATATTCGTTTTTGAATATGTGCATAACGTATGTACTCTGGTACACTCTGCCGGCGTGCGGAAAATAAATGCCCTCCAGATTGTTTTCGTTCCATTTTATAATATCTGACCCTGCCATCTAGACGCCTAGACTTTTGACTCCTTATGCGTGTCGCTGTGTCCGCGTGCGTAATGTGCTTCTCGGCGACGGCGGCGGCATACGTGAGCACCGCGCACCCCTAAAACAATAGCCGACCCTGTTTGCGTTAGGATTCAGGCGACCGCGTAAAAGCAAAACCTTTTCAAAATCAACATGCCAGCCGTGACATTCATTGAGTGCGTGTGCGACGCACTCAATATTATTCACCTCTTGCCGCTTGCCACCGACTCCACTCCACCACTCCACCACTCTCGGAATGGATGTGGGGGTGGCACACACAATGGGCGAGCAGCAGGTGAATGACGGCGCCGGTGGTATTCAATACTGCAGCGCGTCCTGCACCTATGCGCATCGCTAGTTATAGTTGTAATAATCGACGATAATTGTCCGCCGTTAGCAGTTAACTGTTACGATCCCAGCGACTGCTTCCTCTCTGCTCTGATGGTCTCTTGGCTCAGGGTTCGTTACTGTAGTAACGACTTTGGATGCTAGCGAAATTGCATTTTATACCGTCCAGGTAGAAATAATATCGAAATGAAATTAAAGAAGAATTATTCATCGGAAAAAGTAAGATAATGAACAAAATACAGGGTGGAGAAATATTGGTATACTTTCTTTAAAGGAAATACTCCCACAAAGATAGAAATATCTAAGCATTCAAAGTGCGTTTCATCTAGCACGGATTGAAAATCTACTCCCGGCGCCTCCACATACACGAATTACCAAACATACGTTGCCTTTTTTTACTAGATGGTTTATTTAAGGCTACCCACAGGAAAGGAGTTTATAATACATTGAATTTTGAATCAAAAATTCTTGTAGTTTTTAAAATCAACAACGTGATTTTTCTACTAAACGCCAAATAACTCAAAAATTAGAACAATCAAAATTATGAAATTAGCATCATTGGGAAGAGCGTAAAATTTCCTTTAATTTGATATATTTCACAGTGCATGTAAAATACCACGACAATCAAATACATATCGCTCATTGGCAAGAGAATCCAACATTTATCTTGAAAAAATAATTGGCAATTTTTAATGTGCAATAACACATAAACTGACAAAATTATGAAGTTAAATTTTTTTCGTGGTAAGTAGGCAAAGTTTAAGCCTTTCCGGACATTTTATTGTATATATAAAATGTTATCAAATTCAATACGTAATCAACAAATGTATCACCAAAAATACGTCCGTTAAATGTTCGTGGAGGCGCCGGGAGACAAACGTGTTTATTCTTTTCATACTTTTTGCAAGAAAAAAATGCATTTCGCGAGCTCAGAGTTATCTAGTCTTTCAGAATGTCAAAAAGGCACCATTAATAAACAATAAAAAATCAAACCTCGTCAAAACTTTCCAGTCGTTTAACAATACAACAGTACAATAGTTTCACAAACGGATTTCACATTCTGAATTGAATAACGGCAAAAAATCACCCTTTCTCGAAAAGGACATAAATATTTCTGCATCCTGTATTTATTGATTCGACTTGGACATACCTCGAAACAGCATTGACTTTTAAAAAATTTCCTTGAATAATATAAGATAATCAAATGACGTCAAAAGTTTCAGCTGTTTTTTGCTTGAGATTCAAGATTCAAGATTCAACATCTCTATATGAATTCCTCGTCATAAAGTAGTCTAAAAGTCCCTCAGGGAGATCGAGTTATGCGTTGTCGCCACTGATTGTTGGCGAAATCACTTCAAGCAGCGCCACCCCTCATCAAAGCGACACCGCGTCACCACCCCAAAACATTAAACATCACAAAAGCTCATCAGAAATTCCCCGCTCAATTGAATGCGCGCAGACAATAAGCATGAGGGGGCATGAGGGGCCCCGGGGGGGTGGATGGCAATGACTTTTGGAAACAGGCGGTGTGGCGTGTGCGCTTCGGTCGTCATTCGTCGGCATGCCTCATGAGACGGCGCATGCATAATTCATATTTGAAATTGTTAATGCCAGCCTAAAGACAATGGCACTCGAACGGCGCTGATTTTTAAAAATGTTTTTCGCGAAAAAGCCCCACGCCGAGATGTGTCGCCACGGCGCGGCGCGGCGCGGCGTGCACTCGGAGACAATGGGTGTGAAAGAAATGCCTTTTTCTCCCATTTGCCGCACCCGCTCGATCCGAATTGACGCCCTGGCTGGCGGATTATGTAAATGTGTCGCGGGGTGCGCTGGGCGCGTTTCGCCTCGCTAACATTTTTGCTAAATGACGCACGCCCGAGTAAATATTATCAACGAGTAAACGATATCGGTTTTTCAATTTTGCAGATTTCGTGCTTTGTCGACTCGCATTAATCGCACAAAAGTGATACGCGCATTGGAAAAGTTCGCACTTGTTTTAATTATGTTAATTGCAGTTTGGCACCGCACTCACAAGCGAAATTTCACGCCGCTACATTAGTTCGAAGGACGGTAAAGGTGCAGTCTGTTTTAAACTTTATTTTCCTCTGGTGCAAAAGCTTCTTTTGCTCACGAGTCCTTATATGCGGAATGCTTCCAGCTTTGCATACTCACTAGAAAACAAGCTGTGAATGAAGCATAGCAGCATGGAGCGAGCATTGAATTCATGTAATAAATGTAAATCTAAAGCTCGGCGTTCCGGCTGTAAGGTGTGAGATTAAATGAAATCTCATTAACGCACGACCTGTCTTTAAGTATTTTTCGCCTACCCGCCAACACATAATATTGTACGATATTTGCAATTATTCGCTAAGCAAGTGACACTTAAGCTTTCATCATGATCATGATCCTTTTTTGCGTTCAGGAACTACTAGCGCATAACGTTAAAAATGCATATAATTATTTTTGGTCTTTTGGAGCTTTAAAAAGCGTATAAATTTCGATAGAGAAAAAAATCCCCAAGCCAGGATATAACAATAATCTCCTTCTGGTAATGTCGTAAAAACCGAACGCGAATGCGAATTTTACCAGCCATAAAATTGAAATTATGGATCCGAAAAAATCATTATCTTGAAGCTTTCGCGCTCCGTGCTCCTGCGGGCTCGGCTGCGAAGGATGTGTAACGTTTGCGCCACTGATGCTAGGATCCACATCTCACCGCACCTTGTGCAAAGCGTATAAGTATAAAAACTGCTATTTCTCTAATAACTGCAAAAGGGTAGTGCATATTAATACAGAACGGTTATTTTGTTACTAAACGCGGAATAACTCAATAATTAGAACAACCACAATTATGAAATTAGTATCATTAGGAAGAGCGTCAAATTTCCTTTAATTTGATATATTTGACAGTGCATGAAAGATGCAACAACAATCAAATACATACCGCTCATTGCTAAGAAAAACAAAAATTTATGTTGAAAAAATAATTGGCGATTTTCCACTCATAAATACATAAATGTGAAATACAATTTTCATCACGTAAGTTGGCAAATTTCATGCTCTTTCCAGCGATGCTATTGGATGTACAAAATGCTTATAAATTCACAACGTAATCAACAAATCTATCACCAAAAACACGTTGGTGGAGGCGCCGGGAGAAACTTTTTGTCGCATTTTACATGCAATTAGTTCCACCTAAAAATCTAATCTAAATCTATACACAGATTGTGTACTATTCTCATCATCACCATATGTTGGTAAAATCTGTTTTTGTCAATGAAAACGACCAAAGAAGGAAGACATCGCATAAAATCAGTCGCACACGATTCTTACAGGTTACACGCCATGATACAATCGTATAATCAAGCGAAAAAGCCGAATTGACGGACCCCATCGCAGGAGTAAAGAGAGCGAGCAGCGAGGATCGAGGGATTGAAAGCCAGCGTGTGTGGGAGCGGCTGATTGACATTGCTTAAGCGTCACCGACTTTTATAGATCTTTGCGTAAACAAGCCTCACGCAGGGAAGTCGAGGGCGTTTTACTGCCGCGCGTCGCGCCGCCAAGCCGATTGCCGCTAACAAACGTACGTGGGATTTACTAGCCTTCAGGAATCAGGACCTACAAGGACTAGTATATAGACGACTAGACGCAGAAAGGCGGAGGCGAGGAAAAAGGCTGCAATAAACATGTTCATTGCGTATTTCGAGTGGAAGGTAATGCACAAAGTTTTCATAATGATCACAACCGACAAAACAAACTCTCTATAAATCGTGTTAATAGGTCAGATTTGATTAGGAGTCTTTTGGGTATTTTGAAGTGGACTAAAGATAACATATAATTCAATAATAGTGCAACTGGAATAATAGTAGGGTTAGGATAAAAAAACATTGTGCAGAATCACAGTCGATAATAAAATGCGAATTGTCAAAGAGGCGCAGTCAGCTGAACTTTGTAATGGACAGCAAAACGCTTGCAGTTTTTGGGGATTTTTACGATCCGCCAATGGGCTTTTGGCAACCGGCGTTCGCTTTATATTCGCAATCAAAAGCTGAAGCTTTTGTTATAATTTAGTGTTATTGTTACGATTGACCTCGAGGCTTCGAGCAGTGTGGTGATTGAAGGGATGAATTTCCAGAGTTGAATGTTGCTATTCAAAGGTACGCCGTGAGGGATAATTTGTAACAGGGATGGAAACCATTATACATAGCGGTTAATTTATGAACCGGTTTCGTTGACTACGCCTTTTCCATATGATATTCAAAAAGTAGCAGTTGATTTTCAAATAATCCAGATGATATGGATTTTTAGAAAATCAACTGCAATATTCTGAATATCATCTGGATTATCTGAATATCAACTGCTACTTCCTGAATATCATGTGGAAAAGGTGTAGTATTGGATACGTTCTAACCGGTTAATGAACGAGAAAAATAATAAAGGTTTTCGGTTTTCGGTTTCTTTTCAAAAAAAATGTTTCGGTTTGGGTTTCGGTTACGGTTCGCAAATTTCACTTAAATATTTCGGTTACCGGTTAATTAAACCGGTTTCGTAAAACCGTTTTCCATCCCTGATTTGTAAAAATAAAAATTTAGGCCAATTTCCCGCCTAGTTCCTAAATCATAAAACTCGTAATGTCGGCATGCGAATCCGAGTCCTGACCCACACCACTGCGGATCATGATGTGATGTGCATATATCGAGGAATGTTGGCCGCCTGGCGCTTACGGCGAATGCCATCAATTTTATATTTGGTCATGTTTTGTGGCAGCGTTGCGAAGGACCTCGCCATCAGAAAAAGTTTATGTATTTCATTGGACGTACGGAAGGGGGGCATTGTCGATATTGCCGCGTATATGGCCTCGAGAATGCACACGAAATGCACATGTCAAGTGCACACCCGCGCCCTCTCCAGCTCGAATGGCAACACATCGAATGTCGTTTTGCAATTCGCATATTACATGCGGAAAGCGAGGAACATGCTCGGCTCGGGCACACATATTCGACCGCAGCATACTTCGGCTTTGATCTTTCTATCATCGCATCGCGCATACCTTCCAGCGCCACGCGGCTTGTATTCATGTGTGCTCGTCAACAAATTTCACTTGTGGCGCGACAACCCCACCCCCCCCCCAACTCGCACGACGCAAATGGAAATGAAGCACGAGACGCGCAGCGTGCTTTTGAAATTGACTTTGCGGCCCGGCCCCTCTCTCCAATGTGCCTGCAAATATTTAATTTTTCTTTTAGGTTGTTGACTACTGATGTCTGATGGAAAGCCAGACGGAAGCAATTTGATCTTTCAGAAATGCGTTTGGTCGTCTAGTTTCAGTCTGTCAACTGTTGTGGCGCAGAGGTTGCTAAATCAAGTTTAATGAAATAATAAAATAATAATAAATTGTAAATAAATACGGGGAATTGATTGTCATTTTTCGCAAAGTATTCATTTACACGTCACAAAAAGTTTAAAAACAAATATTTACAATTTCTTTTAACACTCTTATCATTCCACCATTTTGAAAAATTTGGAATGTAAACGAGCGAAACCTATGATTGTCAACATGTTCTGTTAGGGTGACAAATTTAAAATTTTTAAGTAGCATAGTGACAGACGGACTTACAGATGGACGAATTCATGATCTTATAAGGGGTTGTTTTTTTCTGAAATGGAACCACAACGGAACACTAAAAATGAACTAGATGGTTGAAATTAGTGCATTTTACAGTTCTGTGGAAACAAACTTATAATATAACTGCCATAAATATAAAAATATTGACGAAAATATGAAATAGTGCAGGAGATAGGTTTTTAGATGAAACTAATTCCCACAAAGGCAGGGTAGGCATTTTTTTAGTTCGTTCATGGTATCTTTTTGACATACTAAAAGTCTAGAAAAATCTGAGCATGCCAATTACGTTACGTTTCCCGGCGCCTTCACCAATATTTTCATTTTACGGACGTGTTTTTGGTGATACATTTGTTGATTACCCAATGAATTTGATAACATTTTGAACATGTAATGGCATCGCTAAAGAGAGCATGAAATTTGATAACTTAGCACGAAGGAAATTTTATTTCACAATTATGAAATTTTACGAGTTATTGCTCATTGAAAGTTGGCAATTATTTTTCAAAATAAATATTTCTTCTGCTTGACAATGAGTTGTAGAATCTTACATACGGGAATTATGTGGATATTCTCATTTTTGAGTTATTGTGCGTTTTAAAAAATAACGTTGTTGATAAAGAAAACCTAAAAGAAAAGATATCTTGAAAACTAAGGTCAAATGGCCCGTACTTGACGAATATTTAAGACCCCAAATTCAATGTAGTCGCCATTTGAAAAATATTGACTAAAATCTCATTTCATATGATTTGATTATTGGATGGTTTGATAGGTTTCAGTTCATTGTGTTGAATGTTGAATATTATTTAGCTCATTCCCCAAAACGAACATTGTGATTGCAAAATAACACATCTCGAAGCGGGGCATGGGTTGAAATCGAAACGGCCACTAGGTAATTATGAGGGTTTAATTAGTTGCCGCTACAATCCAGTTACTAAATTAATAACCAGCACTGGAGGATCGCACATCGCACACGCGTGCGGGTTGAAAATTTGTTTTTGACGCCGCCGCGTGTGCTTAATGTGCCACTCGATTTTCAATTTGCAAAAATTGCTAACTGAATTAGCAAGTTTTCGATGGGCGTGCACCTCGTCGATATTATGCAATGTTTAATCAGTTTCATTAGCGTCCACGCCGTCAACAAAATAACATCATTAACAGTTTTGCGAACTAATCAAAGCATGTCACTTAGCTCCGGTCTCTCACATTTACAAACTACCAACTTTGCACTTTGCACATGAATAAATATTTTCAATTACAGGTTGCTTTGAATGAAAGAAATGCTTTGTATCCTGATAAAAATGTGTCAAAAGTTCGTGGCAAAAGTTGGGAGCTTTTTATGGCCGACGTTTATTTCCGCGTGCATTATACATGTAATCCGTGTAGGTAGGCAACTTTACTCGCTTGCCCTGCTCTCGCCAGTAAGAAATATCATAAAAGATTTAAAACTGTTCATAACAATGTATGCAGAAGTTTTGCTGCGCGCTTGAGTGATGCAGTACGACGCAAACTTGTTGGGAACTTTCTCCTCTACTCCAGAAATTTGCATCTTTTTTTCATCCCTTCAATCAAATTAACAAACTGCATGACTCACTTAAATCTTAATAAATTCCCAACGAGGCACAAACACTAAACTAAAAAGTGCAAACTTTGAATGCCGTTTTTTTTTTCTATCACAAATAGGTACCCTACACCAGTTGATGGGACAGTTCTAAATATTAATTAAAATTAAATAAATGTTCATTTTTGCATCGCGCACTGGCGCGAATATATCACGCGGCATTTGGGAGAGAAGTTGTGCAAAAGTAAAATTTAAATTTTGGAGCGTCGGGTGTGCTGTCGCCGAGCGCGCAATTTCGAGCGCACAATGCTGATGGCGTGGCATAACGAAATGCAAAAACTAGGTGCTGAACCGGGCCGTGATTCACGCTGTCGCAATTCTTCCGCCCCGTCGGCGGCGACGGCGCGCGCCGCCACCGTCGCGACGCTCGGCGACGCACGCACACAATTAGAATTTTGCATCGTCGTCGCTTATACTTCCCGTCTTCTGTTTCATTAACAAAGACAGAATAGATAACTGCACGACGCGTCACATCTCAACATCCTTTTGCATATACCTACTATACAAGGTGTTCGTTTAATAGGGGTACGATGGCCTTTAAAAGATGATCGCGATGTTGTGAATTCGATCATTTCATCAATGACGTCATACCTCTATTAAGCGAACACCCTGTATTTTGATTTATGATATTCCTATTATTAGCAAAAAGTTGTACCACAAAAATATTTTTCATGATACGTGATTATCCTTTCAGTAAAATAATATACTGTTATTTTTGCTATGAATAGTTTTAAAATAAACACTTGGTATGATTTTTATTTCATTCTATAGCCTCGAGTTACAAGGCAAATAACACTAAAACACTTGTCTTTATTTATTTTTTTACTAAATGTGCAATGATCAACTTAAAGTTATACAGCGTGTTCATCTTAAAAGTATGCATCCACAATAAGCTTGTCTAATGAGTGTTTAAAACAAATAAAACGCTTGCTCTGTGCATAAGTGTGCATAAACGTAGTGCATAAACCAACCCCTGAATAGATTTATTGTAAAAGTAGTTAATAATTAAACTTTTCCTTCGAGTTCAGTATGAATCATCAATGTCTGATAATTTTAAACTTTAACATTATTTTATGAATAAAATACGACTCGAAAAAATTCGGAGAAAAAGTTCATGAGACAACCTTATTATATGAATTTATGTATGATTTCTTCTTCTCATTCCTTGCTCCTTTGTTATACTTTACTGCCTAGTCATACAAGTGCCGATTTTTCCTTGTCAAGTCGATTTTAGCTAACTTTAGTGCCGATTTGTTTTTTTTTAATTCTGAAGAGCTAATGGCGACTTTCATTTAGAGGTGCGCTGTGGGAGGTGCTAAAAGACACAAGGGAGGCATGCGTCGTCATAATGGAAATGTGCGCACTAATTTAATCACGACGTGGTGATATTTACTTGACTGCTAATGCGAAATTGATATGCAGCTGATATACATGTGGAGCACTCCGCCGCCGAGCTTTGCGCACCCCTCATATACGCTCGCACTGAGCTAAATTCGATATTGTGGTGATAATGAAATTTCCATGCGGAAAATCACGTGCTAGGTTTATTATGTAATACCCAATGTACTCTATTGGTTTAATTAACACGCGATTTTTTGCTCTCCCTCCCTGTAACACGTTTTATGCTTTTGTTCACTCTTCAACGGATATGTTTATATTTTATATTTAAAGTGTTCCGCCCATGGAAAAACCGCGTTATGTGGGTGTGGGTGTGGGTTGGTCGTAGTAAAACTAAACCATTGTTTCTTTATCTTTTTCAGGTGAGTGAGCATTTGTTTTAAGCGACTCTCCGAGCCCGAAACATCGCACGATCGAGCCGCGCCGAACGAAATCCACTTTGGGGCGCTGAGCATAATCTTTGAATAAAAAACGATGAAAATACGCGACGCAGAAGAAAGCGCGCCGCACGCCTGGAGGGTAAAGTTAAATCACTTTTCTTACAGCGAACCTAGAGTATCTGAATATCTCTCTATTCGGATGCGCATATATTTTATGCGTTCGCATAGCATGGTTATTGGGTCGGCGCTTGGCGCGATTGTGAAAGTGCACAAAATGCCAAATCGCATTTTAATATCGCAAATATTTGATGCGTTTATTGGATTTGAATATGTATATGTTGCCAAGAAGGCAGAGTAAGCCATGGGGAATTTCTAAGATCTCTGGAATTCACCGCATTCCATCGGAGGTCCTAATATTACATGAAATTAGTTATATACGAAGTTTAATAATGTCGTGAGGGTGTGAAATCAAGATGCTTATATTTTGAGATTGTAAAGCGACTGTCAAGACCTTTAATCTCGAAATACCGACTATATTTGCTCTTGTTGGATACAAAAGAAAAAATAATTTTCCCGGCGCCTCCACCAACATATTCATCTCCCGAACGTGTTTTTGGTGATATATTGGTTGATTACGCAGTGAATTCTTTAACATTTTGAAAATAAAATATATTTACTGTAAAGGGCATGACATTTGCCTTATTTCATGTTGAAAACTTTCTTCAAACTGATATAAATTTATAGGTTATTGTTTATTGAAAATGGCCAATTGTGTTTTGAAAATAGAACTTTGCTTTTTGGCTCTGAGTAATGTATATATCTGTTTGTATTTGAATTTTACATTTATTTTATATTCAAGGGAATTTAATTCTCTTTCGAATGATATGAATTTCATAATCGTGGTTGTTCTCGTTTTTCAGCTATTGAGCAATTAATCAAACAAAGCAAGTTCTTAGAAAATCCTAAAATAAGCGATATCTTGTAAACCAATGACAAACTCACAAAAGCTGTGTGGATATTTTGGATTCTAAATTCGATGCAGAATCTCCATCTATTCTCTGTACAATTTTATACGAATCACCTTGGATACAGGGTGTTTACAAATTAATAGATCAAATTTACGTAGCGTATTATAAGGCTAAATATGAAATGCAAAGTGTAATTCCAAAATGTTCTCTTCGTTTAGACTCTCCAAGAGCTCAAAGTTTGAAAGTTATATTTGTCAATGAACATGCATTTTATTTGTTTTAAATAAAAATGTAACTTATTCTTTTGTATATACCGGGTGCACAAAACCACCCATACAAGGCATTTTTCTCTGGTGTATGAAGACCTAGAGCTTCCGGAAAAAAATAACTATACCCAAAGCATATGTGATGAATTCAATGGTGGCAGTTCGGACTTCCGTTCAGAATTTTAAATGGTAACATAGCTTTTTTATGGTGTTGCCTGATAGACAATTAAGAAAGAAACAACTTTTGAATAAAACTTTTTTTTGTAACTCTAATGGTTTGCGAGATACAGAGCTGTAAAGTTTCTTTGTCAACTTTG
>JARJDQ010003306.1:0-11779 GCA_030264215.1 Geostiba sp. GC000077 | reverse complement strand
CATAAATAACTATTAGAAGTTGAAAAAAAAAAACTTTCAAGTCAGACAACGGTACAATATTTTCACAAACGGATTTCACAAAGGGATTTCACATTCTATCTTGAATAATGTCCAACAACCGTTCCATTTATGGAAGGACAACACCTTTTCCCCACGCTGTATATGATCAAGCTGCAGGAATAAAATGCGTTGATATTCAATGAAACAAATCGAGTTTATCAACGGGGCCCGCGTTTGCTGGAGGAAAGTGGGCGGGTTGCACGGTAGCCGTCGATGTCCATGCTCCCAGGTCGTAGCAACCCGCTACTGGCAGCGGGGCACTGGGCACTGGGCACGGAGGACAAACACGTATGCAGCCGCCGACCGTGTGCAGGTTGGCAACGCACGGCAAACAAGGCGAACACGACCGGAACGAGGAGGCACGCTGAGGCCCCCGATGGTGGTGTTCCACGGCGCTGCGTACGCGATGAGCATCATAATCGGTAGCGCGGGATGCGGTCCCGATGCCCCGATGCCAAAGCGGCAACCGGCTAGAGAGAACAACGAAAACCCGCCGCCGCGCATTTAAAAACCACTACTGCCGCTGCAACGTGCAAGATACCGGCAGGAAGCCTTTAATGGCGCACACGTGATCTGGAAAATCGTCATCTAGTTGATGCGGTTGAAATATTTGCGCATAAGGTGGAGACTTTCGGCGGTGCGGCGCATTCTTGCATTTGCATTGCACTCCGGACACTCCGGCAGCCGGGTAGTTAGTACCCGGAAAAAAGCACGCGTGTAGCGGCGTCGGCTTGTCGCGTCTGCCAAAGGGCATCCGCCTGTCGACCGTCCATGGGACACGCAAATCGCAAATCGCAGAGACAAGCACACGCACTTGTAGCTGAGAGTATTTCAAATGGAGGACAACAATACGAGCAATGGAAGCGAAGATTAAACGAAGCAATTAAAATAAGTGGTGATGCTGTATCGTCCATCATAGAATTTATTGCATCTTACGCGAGCTTCCTTTGCGGCACGCGTCGGAACCAAGTCGTCAAAGATTGGCGTGTTAGGCAACTTCTTACACACGTTTAGTACACCTATAGTAAAATACTACACACTTAACGATGTGTTAATGAACTTAATGACGAATAAGCATTGTCATATCGTTTGATATTCATGATATCATGAAACGTGATTTACAAAGTAAATGAAATTGATAGTATCATAAACAGTTAAATTTGATTGCATTATTGCATACTTTTGAAAGGGGTTCGGAATGAAGAATATGCCCGGCTCAGACTGTTGATACTCCCGGCGACCAAGACGGTCGCATTTATAGAAAGTAATAAGGAAACATATCTGAAACGGGTTAGAGATTTATTTTATGGCGACCCGTTTCCAGCATAAAAATTGTTGCCGTGCTCCTTCTTCTTTTTTTTATTTCTGTTAAACTCCCAATGCTCCAATGCATATTTTAGAAAAGTCCCCCTTTGCGGTGCATTGCCGTTAGTTTGCCACTCGCAAGTCGCAACAAAACTAAATTATTTTCTTTTGCGTTCTAACATCGATAATTGGACTGCCCGGCGGTTGCAATCACATATTTTTCGTGCATGAATTAAATAATTAGCAATCCGGTTGGCGCGGTTGGCAATCGACCGGAGGGCGACTCCCGTTGGCATCGAGCGGCGGTGAAAAATGAAAACATAAGCGTAATTAAAGCGCTCCGGGATGAGTTTCGTTAACGTTAATCAATTAGATCGTTTCTTCCTCCTCCGCCTTCTTCGGGTGCCGGGTGCCTGGCATCGCCGCATTGCTTCGTGAAGACATCGCACTCTTCAATATATTTATTGCTCGGTGCTGTTATGCGCGAGCGTCGTGGTCGTGGACGGTTTTGCGGTCGCTTCTTATAATGGCCGTCTTCTATGTCTTCACCGCTGCACATGCGCGCTCACCTACTAATAAGCGATGGAATGCAGTCTGCTGGTTATATAGGAAATCGATTATAGCGATTTGATGAACCGAACAACAAAAACAAGAAGAACACCCGAGCGGCCGCGCACTGTTCGAAATGGATAATAATAAGTTGGACACATTAAAATAATGGCTCCGACGTATCGAAATAATAAATTGTTTCCAAAGGCCTGCCTCCAAATAACATCACCTACTTGTCTTACGTTTAACACTGTATCATTGCATCCGTTTAGAGTTTAGAGGAACGCACACTGATTGCATACTTGGGTTGTGGTCATAAACATTGCTTATTAGCGAAGCAACTAACCATCTGATTACTGAGTTGGGAATAATGTGTCCAAACAGTGGCGATTTGAGGTGAACGCTGTAATTAATTCGAATCAATTGTCCCCATTTATAGATGCTATATTATACCGGGTTTACACTTGTAACAAATCTGCTATATCAAGGCGGCTTCACACTTGTAACAAATTAGTTATTTGAGCATTGAAAATAAGTTACAGTTACATGTAACATTAATGGAACTGAGCCTGTGAGGGTGTTGCATCGAAGTGCATCCTAAACAGCGTCTTCTTGGCTATCCGAATCCGTAAAAAAATTTCATAAAAAAATCNACCGATTTTTTGACGAAATTCGACGTAAATTCCGAACTCGTGATCTTCTTCCAAATTTTATTCCGGATTCGGATAGCCAATAAGACGCTGTTTAGGATGCACCTCGTTGCAACCCCTTCAGAGGCTCAGCTCCATCAATGTTACATATAACTGTAACAAATTTGTTACAAGTGTAAAGTCGCCTTTATGCGCGGCTGGATGAAGAAAGAAGCAAATAAATGAATGAAAACGAATGAAAGAGCAATCAGAAGCTGAATCCGGCGCGAGACGCTGCACACACTGCGCTACCGTAAGACAAGTCTTAATTGTAATTACATGTTACACGAATTCCGGATCGCCCACTCACGTCTTATTTATTGGCCGTCTTGTCAGACAATTAGATCTTGGCCTGGCTGGGTCGAGCAGGCCGCATGAAGATAGAAGGAAATTTCAGTTGCCAATGCCACAACTACACACTACACACGCTCGTTCGACCTCGTCGGATCAACATTTATTGAATACGCACGGTGCGCGGCACTGAGAGCTGAGAAAAGGCTTACTGAGAACCTGCACTCTTCGCACAGGCGCTTTAATTAGCTGATGATATTCAGTGATAACGGTCATTGCATCGCTATATTTCAACAATTCCGATGCGCGTCAAATAAAAAGCTAGCTTAGAATGGTGTCGCAGGACGAGCGTCAAGTGTGCTAGGACATTCGGAAGATAGCCTGATGAAAATGTGAATGTTAATTGATTCACGCGATGAGACGTTTTGGCGCTTGAACGCCCGCGCTTGCGCCATTGGCATTGCCACATACGAAATGATGATGCTTCCAGTTTTCCACTTTATTAGGCCTTTTGCCGCATAATGTCCTCCAATGTTTGCGTCTATACAGGGTGGGGAATTATTCAAGATAGAATGTGAAATCTGTTTGTGAAAATATTGTACCGTTGGCTTAGTAAACGACTTGAAAGTTTTGATTGCAACTACTAGAATACATAAAATTATAGGATAACTGACGGATAGCAAGTTGAAGAAGTCAAGAAGCATTTCCCTAAGTTTCATTGAGATCACTTGTGTCTTTCAATGAGAAGTCATTGTCGATAACACTTCTTCAGTGGCACTTTTCAAAGCGTATTTAATGTCAAAGCATATATATATAATAAATATAATAAATATAATAAAATCAGACATTCAAACGCCGATTCACGTTATTCTGCAGTTTATTTATGTACCGTTTTGTCTTTGCCCATAACATGAAGAAACCGTAAATTCGCGTCTGTAATCATGGTGTATGGGCTCTGGAACAGTAACTTTCAACAGGCAATTCTAGAATACCAACACCGATATCCCAACGTACAGCTGTTTCAACGATTGAGTGACTTCGATTCCATTGTGCCTCTGAGCCGGTGATCGGGAGAAAAATCAACAAAATGCAGAAAATGAAGAGACGATTTTGGTAGCGGAGTATGCGAATCAGCACGGAGCAGTAGAGACTGTTCTGTCCGTTTTGCACGTCAAAGGTCTCCTTTCTCACCCATTATACAATAATACGAAGGAGCAACCTTGTTGATCGAGCGCAACGGGCATCATTTTGAGTAATTTTAAAATTCCAATATACAGTTTTATAAGCAAACATTGGTTATAAAATAAACATAAATTTAAATCGGTTGTGATTTCTGGTTTAATCTCGGTGTAGCTATGGAAATGTGATTATTTGTTTACTATGTTTTGCATGTTTATAAATGAGAATAGAAATGCATTTTGCAATTTTAAACTTTCTTTAATCGACTTCCTTCTTGTCCCCGGAACTTAATTTTTGGAAATGTCTTCTAATATTCCACTGATGAGCATATATCTTTAAGGGAAGGACAACAGCTTTGCCCCACTCTGTATATAGCGCCGTTTGCCCGAACGACAGCAGGATTAACAATTTATGCGTGTGTTTATTAGAACACATCCAGTGCTGTAGGCCTGCAGTCAATCTAGTCAATAACTATACGACACATTTTTGTATTGCTTCCAATTTCCAATCGTCTAATATTCGAATGAGAACTGAACCTCGCGCACTCGCGCCACTTCAGTGATCCGTCCGCATTTGGAGCGCGCTGGCAATAAAAAGGCACAATTTATGTCCCTCGAAGCTCCCGCTCAAATAATTAGCTTATCTTACGATTTAATCCGATACGGTTAAAACGCATCGGCGTTGACGATGGCGCTGGCTACATATTCAAATCAGTCGCCAGTCGCAAATGCAATAAACAAATTAGAATATTCCGCGCGACGGCATGCGCTTATAGCAGGAAGCGCGAAAAACGAGTCAAATCGCAAACATTCATAGCAAATGTATAACAACGTCCAGGAAGAGGATCAGTCGAGGTCGGAATGTGCGCGTACGCATTCATCAAACTCGTGTGGCATAGAAAAGCTCTGCGACGCAGTGCGAACTTGCGTAGGAAGACGCAAAGAAACTCGACTTGATAAAAACACACTCAACGTAATGTTAATCGTTAATACAGGGTGTGTGAAAATGAAAGCTTCGCGTATCAACTATGGACACAGGTTGTAACTTGCAACTCGCTTGGCATGGTCACATAAGGTCATCAATGATCAAAGTAATTTTGAGGTTACAAATATTCAAAATGGCATAATAAGAATTGTACAGCAGTTATTTTTAAAATTGAACACCTATGCAAATCTAACATGTGATTCATTTTTGGTGAGGCTAAAAGTCCAACTATATTAAATCAGTTGTCGGGCTGTATCCCTGTGGACACGACTTGACTATGATCCAGTGTGAAATTTGGTACAGAAGCTCTCTAGTTTAGTCATTGTTTTCATTGTTTCTTATTAGTTAGTTGATCAGCACCGCTAGTTTTATAATTTATAGAAATTAAAAAAGACCATCATTCTGGTTAGATGTTATTTAAGAGAAAACTTTGAAGGGACTTTGCACTTTGCAGAAGTGTTCGATTTTTGAAGCAGTTGCTGTGGAGCGTAAAATAATTTGTGACCACACCAACTACAAACATGAATCTCTTACACGCATTTCCACACACTCTGTACAGAGACACTTTTGCGTTTGTTTGCCGATCAATTCACAACTTGTGATGAATGCTAACTGAAAACTATCTAAAATACTAAATTGGTGTTTTGTTTTGTTTTAGCATCTCATTATGACCTTCGAACGCATAGAGCCTATTGACTGGTAAACCACTTGCGGTCTATGGTCTTGCTTTGAGGCTAAATGATTTGTCGGTCAAAAATTATGTAATTGCACGTTCACAAAGTCATAATATCGAATCTAAGCCTAGCTACGCGCGATCCATTAATATTACGTAGAATCGATAAAATTTGGATACAATGGCTGTAAAAATTAACGATATTACCACGAAGACACATAAATAACCCGATACATAAGGATGATTTTATACTCTTCGCTGCTTTGGCTTTACATCACTACGCCGCGCGCGGCTTGTACACGTGGCATGTAATGCACACTACTCAACAATCAAAATGCACACACCCGGGACTAGGCTAGAAGACGCTAGCAGTTTGCGGATGTGGATGTGGATGTGGATGATGTGCGAGTCTCTCGCCAACACCGGCGCACGGTGTGCAGTCATAAAAACGGAATCATCGTAAACGTCTCTATCGGGAGAAGTGCGTCCACACGTGGAATACTAATACGCGGCGATTTTCTAGGAAGAGCGGGAGGCGCGACGCGGACACGCTCCTGCTGTGTAGTTTCAGCAATAGAAGCAATAGAGGCAATAGAAAATCGTTGGCGGCGCGCATTTGATTTCCATGTCGCGATGCGTGTTGTTCTCGCTACCGAAATGCATCAAGCGTTAAAGACAATCGTAACAACCTTCGGGCTAAAGGTACGATAAAGCTATCGCCGAGTGGGCTCCCAATAACGAATGGCTTCCAATGATCATGGATTGAAGAACATTTTAATTGGACTCCAAAATTAATGGACTAATCGGGTATTGCTTAAGTGGATCGCCTCAAGTTTCTTTCTAGATCTGGCGAGTGTGGAGTGTCACACACCTATCGATTTTTATTATGTTGCATTGAGCAACCCTCAAAAGTTTTGCTTGGAAAAATATTAACGGATCGTTAAGTTTCATCGCTGGCACATCGCAGCCAATCAATATATTTGTAGCGTAGTTCGGGGGCTAATCTGCGCGTCTCGGTATCACTATAATAACTTAATGCTTGTCGCGAACAGGACAAGCCACAACAGAAACAATGTAAACGTCCGCAATACACAAATATTTTAACTCGCCAGCGTCCGCGACGCCGGGGCCCCTGCGAACGGTCGGAATGCATCCTAATGACAGCAATCAGTCTTGATTGTGGATCGATTACCAGCCACCAGGCCCAGCGCCAAATAAGCAATGTCGACGCGATGTTCACATTGCGCGGCCCATTCATTCCGTCCTCGGCCATTGCAGCGAGATATAAAGGGGGACATTAACGTTGGGAATAAAAAGGAAAAAAAAAGAACCAACAACACAGCATCGAAGCGAAATCATCCCGCCAGAGATGAGGGTATGGGACATGGAATATCCTCCGAACGTGTTCTCCTTTCGAAGTATCAAGCACGCAGTACACCAGCCGTGCAGCAGGAGCGGTGGTTTTGTAATTTAGGCGATATTATTAAACAGTAGCCGGGTGGAGAGTGTGTGGTAGCACTAGTTATCTTTTCTGTTGCGCGCATGAGGCGAATGCGAAGAGCACCTGTTGATTAGTATTCAATGAAAGAAGTCGTCGGGCAACCGCGGCTACCGAGCGACAGCGCATGCAAGTTTGAGGTTGATTGGGGAGTGGCTATTAGTTACAGAAAAGTCGGCGTCGTTTTTTCGGTATGCCCGACCAGCCGCAGCCCGGGTCTCGGGCATGTGTGGACGACGTGAATCCGTAATGCGTAAATTCGGTAGCCGATCACTACTATAATCACGAGCGTGATACCAATCTCGGACGCTGTCGAACTTGCGGCCCCAGTGCAACTCGGACATGGGAATGACGGACTGTTTCGACCGCAGCAAGCGTCATTGGAATGCTTAACTACCGCGATCTTGAATCAAGCGAGTTTTAATTTTAAGCGGTCTTCAATTATTCAAAATTTTCTACATTCTAAGTTGGCTGGCGTACAACTAAAAGATGAAGTAATAAAGAAATTCTGTGTCGCGCTGGTTGCTTGTTTTGAAGTAAAGTACAGGATCAAGGGATCATTAGCATATCACTCTAGAAGACCTGGACGTGTAACGCGGTAGCGACCCGACCAGTTCTCGAGGTTGGTGGTTCTGAGGATCCGGCTCTATTCAGCATGTAACTATTTACGAGTGCAACCGTTGCATCGGTCATGCAGGTATCCTGATGCGACTGAAGTTTTCAATTTCTTCACGTTTGCATCCCATTTATGAAATTGCAAAAAATGTCCTCTGGTCAAGATAACGGGTCGCCGCGACTAATCACTTGTAGGAGCCGCAGCAAACACGTCCTGATTTCAGAATGCGTAAGCGAAGGAGTTGCAGTGTTCGTTTAAGAGACTTTAAGAAGTTGGAAAATGTAAAAACTCCAAACAGGATGAATATATTCTCGTATAATTGACGCGTCTAATACAAAGTGCGCTCGGACGTGTTCGTTCGAAGCGAGCGCGCGAATTAATTGCATCGCGTTTGCACTTATCATCATCCTGCTTCGCGCGCTTATTCGTTTAACCGTCGCCACCGAGCGTTTATTAATCGCGCAACTTCTGCGTGCGAATGCGCGGCCGGATTAATTGCGATCGTAAATAGTTTGTATTTTCATACAAATCTATCGCGCGCACAAATAAGGCAGCGGAAAATGAGCGAATATTATTCACACCGATGACGCTCTGGGATCGAACTAATTTAAGCTGCGACTAGTCACTAGTCTAATATTGATTGCCGGCTGTAAGTTGTAAGTGGAAACAAGGAAGTCTGCTCCATAAGTAGCACAAGTTCATAGACAAACAGGATTTACTAAATAATCTCTTTTGATGGAGTGAATATTCTTCTTCTTCTTCTGTGTCTGACCATCTCTTCCTTGGTCTACCAAGGGATCTTCGTTTCTACTTCCACTTGGAGATTTATCTGCCCTTTGGTCTTGCAATTATAACCCATTTGGCATTTGGGGTTTTTTCGTCCACCCATCTTAGAATTCTCATTTCGGTGGTCTGCATCAGGTTGCTTGTGAATATTAAAATAGTAAATATAGGCAGAGTTGATTGAACAATTCATCGACCTCCCGATCACGGAGTTCCTATTACCCTGATCCCGTTGGGAATCACCCGTCATGATAATGCGATGCAAATGAGACATATGATCAGTCCAACAGTCCAAGTGGAAGTGAACTGTGAACCTGTGTGAGATTTTACCTCGGACGGTAATTTAGCTCTTGTCACTTTGGTAGAACAGATCCTCAGCTGATAAGGCAACGCCGCGTACATGGATATTGGCGGCGATTGAGGCGACTGCGGTGAGCATTCGCGAATTCGATCGTCGATCCGAGTTACCGATCTCGAGCGAACGGCGGTTATTATGCCACGAGTGGCCGGCACTGTAATGGCTGTGGTGGCAGTTGCCCATCGGACGGCGGGGTGAGCGTAAGTCAGTAAGTAAGAAGCTGCAAATGTTAGCAAATTCCCTGATCCCAGATATCATCTAAGTGAGTGTAAACTAGTGACCGGCCGTAAACATAACGCACGAGGGCATGCGACACGAAGCGCCCGGCGATCGTATTTACGTACTGATGGCCTCATTCTAACAACTCACGCCTGACGCTCAAGGACCCGCAGCGCCCCTCGGGACCATGTGGGGGTCCTTCGTTTTCTTGCGCTTTACAAGGTTTTCTCGCACGCTCGCTCTCCCCGAGGAAATGACTAACAAACTAATAACATCCTCAAACAGTATCGCTATCGCTTCTCTTCTTTTTTGCTTTCTGGGACAAATCTAGTTTGGTCCTCCCTGTCTTCACAGTCGTCACGTGACACAATTTACTTGATTTGCATAAAATAATTCGAGGAATTTTTGTACACTTAATTTAATTGAATACAGTCAGTGAATGTGAAATGGCATAAGAAAAAATGTTTGCCGGAAAGGAATGAAGAAAGGAATCACGAAGGGTGTCTTACCAGGATAATTTTTCTTGTCCAGTTTTTTGTTCGGTCCGTCCCTAGTTGCGGTCCCTTGGCCGTGGCGGCTCCTTATTCCGACAAATACGGCACGCTATTTGTCCACTTTGTGTCGCAGCAATTGATTTACATCGTCCTGCAATTTTTCCCCCATTGCCTTTACAGAATCGCCCGGGTTTCTTTTTTACAAGGTGATGTATTGCATCGGGGCGGTGAGCTAATTTCCTGAATAACAGTTTTCGGACTGCATGCGACTTCCCTTTTTTTTTGCATATGGACTTGACATAGTGTTTTTCCGTTACGGAGATAAAGAAGTCACAGGTGCATTCCGTCTTCGGCGACACTCGCACTTTCGAAGACACGTCGGCCGGCTGAAGCACAACACACAAGCGTACAAAACAGCTGATAGGAAATCTTCACGGGCAGCGCGGCGCTTGCATTTCCTGTGCCGGTCATTTCCTATCGCCCCGACGTATCTTTCTGCTTTTCGTGCGCCGTTCTCTCTGCACTTTTCGCTTCGGTTTTGAAGCCGCGGCGCGGCGCGGGCTTAATGGCCGTGGAAAAAAATGACTCAGTGCTTAAGGTGCACATGTCGCCAGCGCAATGGCAATAAATTACTTTTGGTAACAACCGCATACACACAATAACACCGTGTTATTTATTTTCCCGCACATTGCACACGAACCGATAATAATTAGCCTCGATGCCTCGGACTATCATTCAAAATTTGACTTGGTGGTTGGTTCTACGAAATTGAGGCATTGATCTTATGCAGGTAGAGGTGGAGGTGAGAGTTATTTGATCGGCTCGTAACTTGGTTTAAGAGTTCATAAAATGTTCTTCCGCTCTTCATCCCATCAAAACTGTGCAATAAAATCAAACTAATACGATATAAATATTTAAATAAAATCGTCTGCGAAACCTTAACCTCAACCCAACAAATCATGGTCAAAATCTATTATTTGCCATCACAATTGAGATAACAATGTGTTACGCTTGCTTCCGATCATAATTGCATCGGGTTAGGAACCTATTTGGAATCCCTGGCGTATTTTCACTGAATTTTTCTAAATTAAATTAATTAAACTTATTATCTGAATGTTACTGCCGCGCGCGGCTCCGTTTATCGGACAATCTCTGAAATGCCCGAACCCGAACCCGAAACGAAATTAATTTCGAGCCGAAAATCCGCATATTCATTGCCGCAGCGCCATGGCAAACGCTCTTGTGCACTCACTATCACATCGAAAAACCCATTTAGAAACAATCAAACATTAAATAATAAGAATAAAAATGCCAACCTACTGAAACATAGGACGCATGGTCGTCACGCTTCCCGAAACACAATGGTTTCGGATGGATATTCAACTAAAAAAGAGCATACACACAACAAACACACGTGTGTACAAAAATTCACGATATCGCCGGGCAATCAAGATAATCATAAAAGCGTCCGACGCGATGTTGTATAGTGCACGGCCAGCGAGAGAAGAAACGAATTGTACGAATCGTGTGCGCATCGCACAACGGTACAATTTTTTGGTTCTTGCTCTTCACTCTTCAGCGCAGTGCGCATACGAGTACTGCGGTGTCTGGGTGTTTGTTAGCGTTCATTAAAAATGTGTTCAATGTGCGCTCTTCCGCTTTGGTGATTCAGTTTTGCGTTTCAAAGTGTTTGCCCCGGCGTTTTGGATGTGTATATACTCCTAATCCTCAAAAAGCAGCAGCAAGAGGAGCTAATTGTGATTAATGGCGAGCGAAGTTGGCAATTAAATCTAAATTTTTAATAAAATCCGCAGACGCTGAAGAAAAAAGTTCGCATATCTCAAGTTGTCAAGGCATGCATTTTGTGGAGCTGTAGAGTTGTAGAGGCAGTTGATTTGCGTTGAAGAAATGCACTCATCTCTTCTCCCCTCTAACATTCGAGCAATATTGGCTTTGGCTTCCCCTTCGGCTTAATCAGTTCTTTAAGTAGACAATGGGGAAATAAAAATATATAAAATAAAACAGACGCTCAGTGCGCAGTAAAGTTGAGTCCCCTGGCGCTAAAAAGACTGTACCTACCA
>JARJDQ010003305.1:0-12916 GCA_030264215.1 Geostiba sp. GC000077 | reverse complement strand
GCCTTATCTTAGAAGGAGTAAATAAACATTTCAAAGGGGTATATCTCGAGAACCATTGAGTATTGGATCTTCGTGTATAAAACTTTTCTTCTTGTTTTGATGTCCCCTATCACCCACCAAGCTCTGTGTTTTTTATTAACACACTGTACATTTAAAAAGGCGTCAATTAAAACTTCCATTTATAGTTGCAATTTTGTGCGGATTTTTCTTACTGTCGTACTGATTTGGTGAGTTCAAGTAAATACTTGAGTAGCTTAAGTAACACTTGCAACGTTGCAACAATAAAGTAGTTCTTGTGTAAACTTTCTTCCCTAGCTATACAATAGATACTTTTGATGCAAGGGCGGCACGATGGAGTATGCTAGAGCGAGGAAAGAATCAGCACACCCTTGCATCTACCAATTTTTTTTAGAAATGTACACATGTGCAAATTTTGCAATGATGTTGGTGTTAATATCGTGATGTTGTCATGGTTACACGGTAGAGTGTTCGGAAAATTTCCAACACCCAAGGAGGGTCTATGTCAAATATGTCGGAAAACAGATCATATTTCCTCAACGAGTGCACTAAAGTTGCTCTATACCTAAGTTTTACTTCTATACCAAGTTATATAGTACTTTTTTGCAAACACTCAATCTGTATATTGCATTCCGAAACTCACTTCCTCATCGGTGAAATCATCGCGGTAATTTATAATGAGCGCCCATGTACGATTGATACATAATGCCTATGCTTCAACTGTTCGACAGTTTAATTCAAAGCAATTTCTTCTTCATGTTCCTGTCAACATTTCCTCACTTATCGTTTCATTTTGTTTGCATTGCGCGTGGCGCGTTCCTCGCACCTGCCAGTTGTCCGTTTGGCATTTAGCAACCAACCCAACCATGTTGGTGCCGAATTGAATGTCACAAAAATCGATTAATTACTCGTTCGCTCACACTTGCACAATACGTACGTCTGCCAGGTCACCACCAGGTGTAGAAGCAAGCAGTAACCAGTACATAAAAAGTCAAAGTTCGACACCCTGGCTTAATTTAGATCTTCAACGTCCATCATCGCATGAACAGACAATTAAAGACTCATTATAAGGACGCACTCCTAAAAGATCCACTATTTGCAACAATTTGAATCCAATTAAAATGGAACCCACGTGCCACGTATAATTATGATTACTTTAACAACACGCTTCTTTCTATTTTTTTCTTCATTTCTTTCATGTAATAAAATATAAATTATTAAGGAGGTCGTTTAACTCAATGGTGAAAAATTGTGGGTGTAACTCTTTACTATTCTTTGCGTGGTATTGGTAATGAGTAATGACTAATGAAGTTTGTCGAAGAATCGAAGAGTCGAAGAATCGAATCGAATCAAATATTTAAAACTCCCGACTTTGAAAACATTGTCGAGAAGTAGGACAAGTCACTATAGGACTAAGACCACTCAAGAAAATTTGAATTGGCTTGATTATTTAATTATGCACTCATTTGTACTCGAGTCCTCGAGTGTTGGACTAGTCCTTCAAGTCTGTGTTGAGATTGAGAGGATTCCAATTATTTGAGTACTCAAATCATCAAGATCTATGAAGGATATTCTTAGAAATATAAAGTTTGCATTTGGTTTTTGTGTAACTCTAATTTGTTCAATTTGCTCAATTGCCTCAGGATTATGCCTAAAGTTACTTGTTGTGGTTTGTATCTTGTTCCCACTTTTCTTATTTCGTGATACAGTTGTTACAGATTGATTTATTTTATCTTGTGTGATTGGTCTTGGTCAACTTTGAGGTTCTTGTACTTGCAAATGTACGTTCTGCAGCAAGACATCCTTGTTACAAGTTTGCATTTCTTACCAAGAAATACTTTAATTACTCGAAATTGGAATTGAATATCATCAGCGATGCAGCGATGCTTTTCTAGGAACTGAAGCAATTGCAGTTTAAAATTGGTCCTGGCATCTTCCTGCTGGCTAACCACTTTTGTAAATTGTAGTAAACCAAGCGTGTTTAAATGCTGCTTTCTAATGCTGCAGTCGACAGTGTCAGGCAGTTACAAGTACTACGTAAATGAATGCTAATTGCATTATACGCTGAATTAATTAAGTTCCGTCTGTAATTGATTCAAATCTTTTGGAACTTCTACATTTTCAAATGGTTATTACTTTTAACTATGTCATTGTGCTATTAAAGAATCATTTTTGTATTTTATTTTAAACTGAGACAAATCCGGAATGCCAAGCAATCAAATTTCATTCTGGCGTTATGTTGTGACTTATGAAATGGCGCGCTTTCGAAGCACCACTAAAGGTACAGGTACATTTCATTCATAAATTAGTTCGAGTAATTGAAATAATTGCTGTGTCTAAACTGCGCACTTTCCGTAACGGTATAACACGGCGCACAATGTTCTCGAAGTACATTAGGATTCGGCAATAAAAATATCGCACAATTCTCTGGTGTGTTTGTTGCTTTTGTTGTTGACTGGCTCTGACTGACAAAGCGTTGTTTTGAATTTCGGTTTGGGCACGCTTTTTCCACAAATCGAATTCATTTCGCCGTGCTGTTTGCTGTTTGGGATATCAGGGTATTATGTAATTACCGTGAATGCGCACATGGGCCACGGGCGCATGAAGGCTGAAAGGAAACTGAATGCCGAATTCCGGTAAAGAGAAAGGTGCGCTTGTACTTTTCGTGCATTTGCATATCATCAATCTTTCGTTATCTTGCTTTACCTCAACACAAACAAATAACAAACGAACAACAAGCTCGCATTTAATTACATTATTGCTCATAGTGAATGTGATAACAAGGATATAACTGGTATGGAGTATGAACTGCCATCTTATAATATGCTAAGTTTTGAAAATATTAGTATAGTATAAGAATTAGTTTGTTTGGCTGAAGAACAGAAGAAGATTCGAGCGTCTTAAATATGTTTATTATGGATATGGACCTGGGACTTAATGCAATTGATGCGAGGGAGGGTTTCTTAATGTGCGTTCGTGTTAATGACGGCAGGAAGGCATTTGAATGGGTATTCGGGAGTGCAACAACCTCCGCGGAATCATCATCTGTTTGACACAAGACACAAACTTCTCAGCGACAGCCGCACAACTGAAGGCACTTACTGTTATTGTATAGTATTGCTGGAAGCATTCTCCGCAGTCGTAAAATTGGATCTTTACCTTCTTCAGTCACTCCGAGTGCGTTTAATACGAATTGAAAACTTGTATTCCTTCGCACGCCGCATGCTCGTTTGATTTATTCCTTATTGTTGTTGTTGTTGTTTGATTGATTATTTATTGCTTGTGTTTGTCTGTTGTAGGGTGGCGAGCCGGGGTCTGGCATGGACTGCTTGCAACTGCGTCAACAGCCGGGTCCCTTTCACTACCTCATCAGCGAACAGGCAAAGTCGCTGGTCGCCCTGCAGGAGTTGCAGCATGAGGTGGGCGCACTGCTCGAGTTCCGCGACCTCGTCATCGAGACGTTCCCGAACCTCCGCACCAAGATGGCCACCTCCTCCCCGGCGACGCTGATGACGTCGAACATACCGGTGGCGGTGCGGCGGGACTGGGAGCCGGGCGTGCGCGTCCGCCGCAAGCTGCACAACAAGGACGAGTCGCGCGCGAAGAAAACCGAGTCGGGCGTGCAGGACTCCGGCTTCAGCACGGAGACGAGCAGCAAGGAGACGCACAGCGCCTCGTCCTCCTCCGCCCCGCCCAACTCGGCGCCGGCGGCCGCCGACGAAGCTGAGGCCGAGGACGAGCTGTGGAATCTCTTGGATGTCATCCATCGCAAAGGCACGCGATTAAAAGACGAGGTGGAGGCGTTGACGGGCGCCCTGAGAGATCAGGGCTCAACGAGGAAAGAGTCTGACTTCCAGCGAGTGTTGTTTCATGCTTCCGCTGACGATGTGCGGCACTTGAGACATGAGAGGGATATGCTTCTGGATAGGGTGGCGGAGATGGAGGCGGAGGTACTCGCTGGGCGAGTGCACACGTCGCGGTTGCAGGAGGACCTTGAGAATCTGCTGTCGACGAAGCAGGACCTCGAGGATCAACTACGTAACGTCGTTAGTCAGAGCGGCGAGGTGAACACGCAAATTCACGACCTCCACCTACAGTTTGTGACGAAAGGCACCGACGAGCGGGTGCAAAGTGCGTGTGCTAATAAAGTAAGTGTGGCTAGTCAAAGGACGATCAGTAAGCGTGGCAGGACCTCCGACGAGTTGGAGCTAGCGCTTGGCGATCATCTGCCCAAGGTGCCCCTGCCCGACTCCAAGAAGATCGCCGCCATTCTCAAGGAGTACGATCCTATTGTCCTGCAGAAGCATCTGTTGACATCCACTGTTCAAAATCAAGTAAGTTCTTGTTCTATTAATTTTCTTGCCATATCAAATGCAGCGCGCACAAACGCCCGAGTTTAATTGAAAAGAAAGTTAATGTCTTCTTTTGCTGAACAATACTAATTGGCGGTTTTTAATGTCACGCACTGTCATATCTCTCTCGTCTTCGTCAAAGTATCTTGAGAGCAAAGGTGCACAATGTTTAGACGCGACGGCCGTGATTGCTCGCCGCGATTTAACGTCGCCATTGTGCCAGGTGTCTTGTAGTCGTGTTATAAATGAAGACGTCGTATTTCATTCCAAGTCTAACCAGCTTTCTTTTCTCTGTGGTCGCAGGTTCTACAACTGCAACTCGATACTGCAGCCAGATTGGAGCAGAATTTAGTGGACAAACTGGACAAAGCGCGTGAGGAGAATGACGATCTTAAATTTCAGGTAATTAACTTATTCAAATCACTTTAAATATTTGGATTGATTTCTAATGTGTGGTCTTTTAGTTGGAGGATAGAAATATTGAATTGGAAGGAACGAGAGCAAGAGTAAGAATGCTTGAGAATATCAAGAAACCCCCAAGCGGCAAATCCCCGGATATTATACCAGCTTTGGAGTCGAGTTCGGAGAGGACAGAGATCAGCACGTCAAGCATGAAGGCAATGAGCCCTTTCCCAATTAATCTGCAGCTGGACCACAGTAGCAGCACCGAATCAGCGCAAGATCAAGCGGAAAGCGCGAGAAAAAGTGCCGACACTCCTAGGCGAAGGCCCAGCAAGATTCCCTTGGTGAAGAGTTATGCGGCGCCTAAACCGCCTGGCGGAAAACATTCTCCCTCACCTGGAGCGCCACGCAGTCGCAGTGGAGAGTCCCCTGGTCGTCCTCAGTCGGCACAGTCATGGCGCAACAACAGGAGCGAAGGCAACTCACTCTCCGGGAGCAAGTCGTCCTCCTCGCTGAGCAAGTCCCGTAACGGCTCGCTCACAACCGCGAAGGACTCGCTCACCGGCAAACTGCGCACGGTCGAGTCGCTCACGAAATCCGCCAAGGACAGCTCGGTGACGAGCTACGGCGGCGGATCGACGCGTGGTTCCACGCTGCGCAAGGGTGCGGCGCCTGCGACGCCAGTCCGGCGGAACAACAGCATTCGGGACTCGCCCGATTCGAAGGTACGGTCCAAACTATCTTTGTGGAACTGGTTCAAACAGGATCGACCAGCATAGGAGCTTGTTTTCAATTATTTTCTGCTGATATGTGTACAGTAAGTTTTTTTTGCTTGTTTATTATTTTTTTATTTAATTTTTGTGTCTCATTGTTGTATTTTCTTAACTGTCATTAATGCTTTTGAGTAGTGGCTGCTTAACTTGATGAACGAACTTCTTCTACGATACTTCTTGTAAAATTGTAAATAAGATTTAGTCATTTGGATGAATTTCTCACTAAAAACGGGCAACGATTTTAACATTTTCGAAATTATTGATTCATTACGTCACAAATCAGGTCGCCACAGTCATTGATTAACCTGATTTGTCACTACGGTATCAAATAAAATAATGTGGAACATGTTGGTAAGTATTTGGATTGATGTGTTTAATCTATAATTGAAATTGTGTTTCGAATTGTATCTGAATGTTCATTGCAAGCTCATGTGGCATGATTGAATTTAATATTATAAACGCACTTACATTTAATATCTTTCACAAGTTTCCTGCAATAACATAACTGTATGAAGACTATTAAGTATTAACAATTAACAAACATAAGTAGAACAGCAAATTGGCCGCAAATTAAAGGTGTTTGTTACATTTTAAGTAACTTTAGGTAATTATTAATGACAACTACGAAACTACTCCAAAAGTCGTTTACCCCTCTAGTTTATTTTTGCAAACAACAAGCATTTTGGTAGCATTTGTGTAACAAAAAAACTTGAGCGGATAGACCATATTACATGCCATTTGAATTTAAGATGATATGCATTATAATGATGCAATTGGTTACAGATTGATATAAATCTAAGGAAATCCCAGTGGATTCTCTCAGCGGCATCGTATCCCAGCGACGTCGAGCAGCTCTATCTCGATTCGTTGGACCGACTGGATCGGACAGGCCCCGCCATGCCGATGCCATCGCCCACATCGCCGACGAAGAACTTCTTCTGGGCGCAAAACCAGCGGGAGCTCTTCTACGACAGCATCGACTCCAATCAATCGTCGAGCATGTATCAGGGCGGCGAGGAGCTCGCCGAATGTGACTCCCTCGAGAAGCAGATCTCGGACGACTCCGAAAGGAAGTTTTAACAAATTGTTGGCTTAATATTTGCGTTGATTTTATTCTATTTGATTGCATTCTGCAACACCAGCCACCAGGGTGATAAGAGTCTGCTTAAGAATGAAACGCAATTCAGAGGTTATGAATAGAACATTCCGTTAGTTCGCCGTCCAATCGTCATCATATTTAACAAATGCCAGATTGTTGGGAGTATAAATTACGTAATGAAATGCCACGCCCAATTGTGCAATTAATCCATATATGGGTGATACGACAGGATAATATTTGCCTTGACAAATTTGACTATTCTGCATTCGATTACTCTATTCAACACGACACTAGTATATTCGGGGACAATTCATCCATTAAATATCTGTAATCGACAATTAAACCATTATAAAATGAATTGAAGTGAACTAAATGAATTTCGGAATGAATGAAACATATCTGTATATAATGTAAAGGAAACAAAATGGAATGCCTAGCACTAGGAAATGCAAATATTTGCTAAATTTATCTACAATAATTTATGGAGAAAATTTATATTACATATTATAAATGACTAGGGAGAATGAAAAAATATTTGTTGTTACAAATTGCATTTGGACATACATTTATTTGTTTTAATGCAAAATCTGCGATTTCGGAGCATTTGTTGATCAGAAAAATCAGAAGAACCATTAGCAAATTACCGATTGGTTTAGAATTGGATATAGTCAAATGACAACCAATGATTTTTTTAATTGTATACTTGCCAAGACAATACAAAACTATTATTATTAGAATACATGCTTTTAGGTAACGTTTAACGGTACATGTGAACTTTGCTTCAAAGCTATAATCTTCACAAAGTCAAGATTTGATCAACTTTTAGCTTTGAAGCTAACATTTTATTTTCTACTTCTAAAGAGTTTTGTATTATGTTTGCATTTATATAATAAAATTCTTAATTGCTTTTAAACCTTAATTATGCATTTATTTAAGGACGGCAGAAGCAGAAGTCAAGGTTCATAAAATTGTAAATAACTTATTATACCTATTTGCTGTATAGGACTGTGATAGGTAAATATACAGTAGACATTTGGAGCAACATTGAAAGGATGAAAACTAAGCGTAATAAGCATAAAGAATAACGTGCATAATTCAGGGGATTTTATTAACAAAGGGCTCTTGTATTCTTCCATTTGCATTTGAGTATTGCCTGCGTATTGTTAGTAAACATAGCGAATATCGACTGAACTGGCAACATACAACAATTACGATAAACTATACTTATACATAACACTAATAAAAACTAATATTTGACGCGTTATGTCGCAAAGATAGGTAACGCTTACATATAATGATAAGTATGACTATTTCAAATTGTTCCTCAATGTCCATCACAAGCGAAATCTTCAGATTAAACATTCATGGCATCGCCTAGCATTACTAACCAATATACTGGGTGTATATTAAACATGCGGTACAAATTAGTGGGACTAGTTTAAGAATTATTTTTAGGAAACCAACTTTTAGAAAACCAAAGATACAGGGCTAGCCATATTTCCATATTATTTATACACTATCTAGTGGAAGTACATGGACCGTCATCCATTAATATATTTTCTTCTGATTCTACTATTGTTACTACATTTGGCCTTCCAGGTCCTCCATTTCATCAACACAACACTTAATATAGTATTAATAGAAGAATTAGAAGAAAAAGTGTTGAACATGGTAGATGAAAATGAAATTATGGCTATCCTTGCATCTTGCAAATGAAACAATGTGTCTAAGGTTAAACAATTACCAACCTTGTCCAATGAATCACCCTATGAATTTGTGTCGCTTGTTAAATATACATCCTATAGCATGTATAAGCAAACAAACGACAACAACCGAGATCATTTATCCGTACGCATGTCATCGCTGGAAATCGTAAGCTAATTATACAATAAAAAATTAATATTGTAAGCGCAAGACTGTATTAATAATGAAATTGGTTTTATTGGCGCATGATGCTAATACAAACCCAGACAGTCCATTTTAGTTCATGCCACAATTTCATGTGATACAAATTTAGAATGCTCATTTTGTAAATTATAATTATAATTGTAAAATGTTATTTAAATTAAGTTTTTTGTGCATAAGCAAGGCAGAGCATGGTAGGCAGCTACAGCTGATAGATTTCTTTTCTGTTTGTACTATGTATTCCTTGTGTTGTGTTTCTCCAGACAGCTTTGTAAAGTACATTCTAATGGTAACTTTATTATTTTTAGATTTATTTATAATTCTTATAAATGATTATTTGATAATTATACGACTGATTTGTAAAATCATATGCATTATTCTGTTAATTCAAGTGAACAGTTGTAAATAGCATTTATTGTTTATATTGTAATAATAATGATATTAATTATATTCGAACATTATTACAGTTGTGCTTGGTTTGTCCACGCAAAAACTCGTGGTCCTCAAAGTCGCAAGAAAGCGCAGGTTGAAGGATAACTAAACCGAAACAAGCAATATGCTTAAGACGTAGAAGAAGATTTATAAAGTGCTTTAAAATTGAATCGTTTCCAAAAGCGCAAATTATTACACGGCTAGTGAAAAGGTGTTCATAATCAAAAAATAACCAAGTTCTCCCTGAACTCTTCAAATGTTTCAAAATTGAACCAATTCTTGGGGATTTATTCTCGAAAATGGAAACATTGGCAGCACTGGTATGGTATACAACCTACAACCCTTCACACACACTTTGACACTTCAGTTCACAGTGCTTCAGCTTCACGCAGCACAACAATCAAACCTCTATCGAAACACGAAACACAACACAACATTGATTAAGTTCTGTGAATATCACACTGACCTGAAGACTGTCTCTGCCGCCTCAGGACCATAAAAATATACATTTCTGCAGTCACACTCAGTGCTAATTGATTGACGCCGCAATCCAGCCGCGAACTCAAAGTCAAAATGTTGTACCTAGAAGATTATCTAGAAAGTAAGCACATTGCGCGCCAGAAAACTATCCAATAACTGCAATTATCCATTACTGCATTAATAATTTCCTCTATCATTGATCATAGTGATCGAGCACCTGCCCCAGGAGCTGCGGGACCGATTTACCGAAATGCGCGAGCTCGATCTGTCCGTTCAAAGTAAATCCATTTCTAGGTTATAGTTATATTTTCACACTGATGCTCTGACCAGCAAACATTTTAGATAACGTTGATACTCTCGAGAAGCGCGTGAAGATCCTCTTCAACGACTGCAAGCGTGTGCCGGACGTTACGCCCAACCTCGAGGCAGAATTTCAAAACATTCGCCAAGAGTACAGCAAGACTCTTGAAGATGCTGATGAGAAGGTACATTTGGCAAACACTATGTATGAATTGGTTGATAAATACCTCCGGCGGCTAGACACTGAGCTGCACAAGTTCAAGTGTGAGCTAGAGGCAGACAACAAAGGCATTACTGAAGTGTTGGAGAAGCGGAGCCTAGAATTAGACACACCACTCTCCAGCACTGCAATGTCATCGCAAAAGGAGAACAGATATGAAAGATACAACAGGCCAAGGTCTGAGAAGCGCCGCGACAGCAGTGCCAATGTGAATAGCTTCCCGGAGAAGCGCCAAGCTGTGAATGTTGCACCTTCAGAGCCGCGTAGCCACAATTCCGTTGGGCACAATTCGAATTCCTCCAATGCGGTAATGCCGTCGAGCAATTCACCATCGCCGCAGTTTAATCTGGGGCAGATCGGTGCCGGGCAAGCGATTGCGACGGCCGCGTCGCAAGCGATCGCCGCCACGCAGCAGATGCAGCAGGGGCGCCGCACGGCAAGCCTGAAAGCTTCATACGAAGCGGCCATCACCGGATTAAACATGCACGAGCTGGCTATAGGGAAGGACTTGGCCGGGGCCGCACAGACTGCTTTTCAACAGTCGATTGTGCAGGAGTCCACCAAGAAGCAGAAGAAGAAGGTCTCCTCGAGCATGCAGCAGGTTATGAATACGCCTGCAGGTAGTTCAGCGCCCAGTTCACCAGCAGTTGACGTGCAGACGCAGGAAGTTACCGACGGCGAGTGGACCTACGATCCTAATGAGCCGCGCTATTGTCTGTGCAATCAAGTGTCTTACGGGGACATGGTCGCCTGCGATAATGAGGAATGCCCGTCGGAATGGTTCCATTATCCGTGCGTTGGAATCACCGCACCGCCCAAAGGCAAGTGGTACTGCCCACAATGCATTTCGGTGAAGCGGCGATCGCGGAAGAATTAGGATATTTTGGTGCACCAGAGCGGTTTAGTATTATTAAATAATGTAATTAATAGGGCAGTAAGCGCAAAATGATAGTACATTACATGTATTACAGGGTGTTCGTAAATGCTCGAACACCACGTTAGATTTACGAAGACCGTGTATGATGAATCACATTAAAACCCCAAATAAATTTAGTCCGGACCAAATAACACTAACTCCTGCACACTGTGTCCACGCAATTTGTCTTCAACAAAGCTTACTTTGCGTACGCCTAGTATGGCATTGTCATTAAACATGCCTTTGGTGAAAATTGCATCACCCTGCGCCTGGCCATCGCGAACCTCGTATTTCATATCGCATCTGGTTAAATCCTGCACTAAATCCTCCACGTTGTCATAGCACAGTAGCTTCTGCAACTCTCCTATGGGAACTCGCACATCCTTACTGCTGTAGGCAACCGACATTATCCCAATGCACACCCTTCTAATCACTGGCAAATGCATCACTGCCACGGCTGCCAATAAATGCGGCAGCTTCTTTATCTCCCTGCACAGCGCAAAGAAATTGTTGCGACGATAAAGTAGACTCACTTTCAGTGCGCCGCGCACTTCTGTAGTGTTTTTCCACCGCGGTGCTAAAGCTAAGCCACGATGCATGGCTTCTTCAATACCCATATTAAAGAGAATGTAAATCGCTTCGATTAGCGGCCGTGAGTCTTCAAACAGCGGGGAATAGTTGATGTTCTTTTTGGTTCGTTGTGAGAATTCCTCGCAGTCATCGTACATTGTGAGCAGGCGATTCAGGCACTCTTGAAAGTGTTTGTTGTTGATGCGAGGAACATAATGGCATGGCTTTTCATGGCACATTCTGAATATATAAGCAGTAAAGAAACAAATTACATATGTAAATGTTAATTTTTAAAATCTTGTCTGTTATAATATACCTGTATGATGCAAAAGCATAAAATCTCACAATAGGCTGAAGTAGAGTAATTGCTTGTGGCTGCGGAATATCTTGAATGATCATGTCTTGCCGGACTGCTCTCAGTCTATCAAAAATAAAGTCATAGCGCATTCGCCATGGAAAATCTTCATTGTTAATTGCCCTAGCAAAAGATAACAACTATAAATATTATCATAGTTTAGTGTATGAGAGATATTTACTCTGCCAGTAGATACGTTATAGTGTCTAATAAGACATTACAAGGTCTTAAAGCACTAACTTTCTGCATGTCCTGACCTGCAGATGACCTACCAAACTCTTTCACTACCTTGTTCTTGTCTGCAATTGGCTTACTACGTGTGCCTTGGAGGATTTCCATAGGATGTAAGAGCTTCTCTTTTTCTCTCCTATCCAAGTCGTTAAAATCACAAATATTAATAACATTTGCTTAGATGAATAGGTATAAATGTGATAATTACATTCTTATTTCACTCTCCGGGCACATTTGATTGCACTTGCCCATTATCACAGGTTTATTCAACATTTTAGAATGATTTTAAACCGAAAAGAATGAAATCTTTCCACCTTCGCGCTTTTCGCTGTCGCCGCACACGCCCAGGGCACAGCGGGGCACAGTAATTTTGTAAGGTTAGCTTTGTGGTTACTAAGGTTACAAACGTTACAAAGCCTGCTTGGTTGCCTATATAAAAAGCTATACAGTCTATTGCCGGGTTTACACTTGTAACAAATCTGTTATATAGCACTGATTTTTCGAAGAAATTCGACGTAACAACCTGAATATCTTTCGAACGCGTGATCTTTTTTAAAGTTTCATTTCGGATTCGGATTTTATAATTTTAATTATATTACACACTACTTTTCAAAATGTACAAATGTACAAATGTTCAAATAAATGTCAATTTTATATACTACCCCTAACTCGATAAATAGGGTAAAATTACCAGTTTAAGGCGGATGGGGATGAAAACTGGTACAATTACTACGTTTACATGTCGAATTGAAAACGTTTTGGATGCAAATCGTTTTGATTCCCGATCCAAAAATTACCTACATTTTGAGGTTAAATACTGTTTCGATCCACTTTTGGACGTGTTTACATGCATTGTTTTTGAA
>JARJDQ010003298.1:0-10586 GCA_030264215.1 Geostiba sp. GC000077 | reverse complement strand
GTAATCGTTTAATTGTACGACTCGCCAACACAAAAATAACTATTATCTTGTATTATCGACTATGGTCGCAGATAAAGTACTGTACATACTTCAAGTGGAAAGCAGAATTACATTCCTCTTTAAGTATGTAATGTACTATATCTTCATGTGGATGTACATGCGTCGAATTTGACATTCCAATCAATAACAAGAACTCTACAATAAAAATTATGCGGATTAAGAATAAAGCATGAAGAAAGCATGAATCACTGATCGTAACCTTAATTGGCGTCACGGCGTATAGAAATATCCTAATTAAGAGCGCGCACGAATGCAAATTTAAATAATAAATTAAATATCATAACTTACGAACATTGAACGAAAACGAAACAGACTAAAGACAACAAAGCGCCGACTACAATAGATGATAAATATAAGGTAAACGTAAAACATATCAATAGTGAAAAGGCAAACGTGAAATTTACTATTATGGTCAAATGTGTGGCATGATCTAATAACATTTTCTAAACGTCTGCATAATGTACAATAATTACAAGGCAAACCAATGCGAAGAGACAACAAAAACCTCACTTACATGTCCTGTGTCCTACTAACATTCAATATTATGGATTATTATGTCAACGTTATTATGCACTCATAACTCAAACAAAAAACAGCAAACACAATTGTTTTACTATTTGCTACAGATGAACTAAAATAAAGCATGAATTAAAACACCTATTATAGGAATTATACAGGGTGTCCCAATAATGGCGTAATTCCTCTGAGCGAAAAAATAGTAGGTAAATCGTTCTTCATGGCCGAAATACAGAGCTGTAAAATTGTATTGTCAACTTTGTTTGTAATTATTCTTTTGATTTAATTCAAGTTGTAATTAAAAGATTATTTAATATGTTACCTACTCCAATTGAAATTTTTGATTGCATTGGAAAAATCTTAGGAGGAATTGAATTTTAAAATAACAAGTTTTCAAATGTATAGTTTTAAACTTAGGACTTGTTATTTTAAAATTCAAATTAAAACAAAAGAATAATTAGAAACAAAGTTGACAAAGAAAAATTGCACTTTATCTCGGCCATGAAGAACAATTTACAAACTTTTTTTTCGTGAAATGTACTTCTTTCAAGGCCATCTATAAAACCTCCAGAGGAATTACGCGAATAATGGGACACCCTGTATGCTATTTATATGTTATATATTCTTCGTCTTTGCTTGTTGGGTACTGAGGAGAGTGAGGATACAAAGATAGGGAGATTGGGAAATATGTCGATGTCACTTCATAAAGTCGTGAATTTGTTGTTCACGGATAGGCGTTTGCCACGCATATAGCTTTACAGCGTGTCGATGACAAAGACCAAAGTTATATAATACACTTTCAGACTTGCATAGAAGAATAGAAGAATCAGGCATATATTATTTGTAACATACAGAGGCAATATTTGCAATATGGACACGACTTTGTTGTAAAATGCACTTTCCTTTGTATTCTATTGTTTGTTGATTCGTTTATTGGTTGCTCATTTTTATAGATTTAAGCATGCAGAAGTAGAATAAACTATACTCAAGGATTAAAATATCTTCACACATATTATGCATTACCATCGAAGTATGGCAATCATCATTATAATATTGTCACTGACAGGAAACATTAATTAAACAATATTGACACTATTATCTCTACTTCTGTTCAAATATGTCTACCAACATTTAACGAGTTCTTGATCAGGAGTACCCAGATATTTCCTCAGACTCTTTACGCCTTTACTCCGTCTGATTAGGGATTTACCAAGCAATAATATTGGTCTTGAGTCTAATTCTTGATCTTGTATTTAAAACAAATTAAAATATATAAAATATAAAATATGTGGCTTGGTATTATTCTTATTCTTTCAATCTTGTCTTGAAGCAAAAAATCTTGAAATATCTTGAACTTGAAAATATTGCGCCATCTATGTTTCAATTAAAGAGTAGATTGTGAATTGTAATCACGTATCGGTAATATGGAAAGTGATAGTGAAACAAGTGACATAATGGGATGTGAACAAGAAGATTTTCGTTCGATTCTTATCAATGAAAGTGAAAATGTTTAAATGCCAAGATTTCAAGAAATCAATCTCGAGAGAAAAATATTGAAAAAATCTTGAATTTCCAGATTCACATGGAACCCTACTACTATTCCATTCTTCAAACATCAATTTGTCATGTTTATACAGAGTGGGACCAAATGAGTGCAAGACGTGATGCTTTCTTTGATTAATTCTGAGTTTATTATTAAATAGCATTTTATCAGGATTATTAACTTTTTTTTAAATTGGTAATTGAATTATTTTTTAGTATCGTCTTTTACTACGTTGTTTTTTGATGTATCAACTTTTTTTGAGGTGTATCGTGTATTTAGTTAAACTAGTACTTGTGAAAAATTAGAAACGTGAATATCCTCGTTGCCTTTCCTTCGTTACTATTATACCAATGCCACAATACCATACCGTTTGATATTCTTCCGTTTGTTTGTTCTCTATAATCAAACACGCATTAGGCATGCTTGCAGCGGAGTGCATAATTCTAGAAAGTTCTAAATTTATCCGCGCCTGAATCGATTATTTAATTATCTAATTCTGGCGATGGTGTGGAAGGTCATGCCCGTCCAGCCGTTGATTATACGAATCGATTCTTTCCCTCGGCGCAACGCCTCCTGCATGCCGCAACCGCGAAGAAAGTGAACTTTTCATTCCTTGTAAAATTCACCTACAGTATAAACTGCTCTGTAATCGTAAAACTTTTCCTTTTTTGCGTGTCTGGTGCCGTCGTGCCGCATCTCGTCCATTACATTTTACTTCAATGAAATAATGAAGTTACAAACACATCACAACAACAACACAACAACAGTCGTTATAAATACCTCTTTTATTTGTGCAGCGTGCAATTAAAAATTACGGAAAACGATTCTTCGCTGCGATTCCGATTTCAATTAAAACTTATTGTTCGCGAGGCGTCTGCAAATTATTTTCTATTTCCCATTGTCTTGCGGACGTCAAGGACTAATGATATTCATTTGTTGTGTTTTTGTGCATTGAAAGTGAGACGAAGCAAGCGGTAATTGCATTTAAGCATGCTGCAAATGAAGAAGTTGATAAATTAGCTGCTTAAATGACTCTGTTACATTTTATATATTTACATGTACTTGTTAAGTATTATTGATGAATGTTCGTGAAGAAACTAAGAAGTTTTCTTTACTGTTTTTGCTGTTTTTATAAATTATTTTTAGTTTTTACGCGAAAGAGATTGATATTCGGACATAATTGTTAAAAATATTTTTTTAATACATAAAACAAATGTTTTTTATGTTTAAAATAAAACGTTTTTTTACGTTTCAAACCTTTTTGATATTTTCTTAAATAAATTATCTTTTACAAATAAAAATCGATTTGATCGTTTAAATCACTCTTTTAAATGTTTAAAACAACCCTCCAATATTCTTCGAATTTGGATAGAAAACCTAATAATTTTAAAAACTATACAGATAAAAATCATGCTAAATTAGAAACTCCAAAACACAAAATATTTTCAAGTCTACAGAGTCTACAGGGTATATCATTTATGTCTACAACCTTTCTCAAATCTGTATTCTAATAAGAAAGAAAATACGTGGGTGTTTTATTGTCTAATGTCATCGGACTCAGTGAGGCCACCGAATCTCATGAAACTGATATTCAAGTAAATTTCGCGGCACTCCTTGCATCTTCAACATCAGGAAACTCATGAAGTCCAACATCCATGAAAAATATTCTTCTTGGTATATTGCTCAATGATATCGCAACAATTCATCTTCTAACCCTTTTAAAAACTACACAAACCCACATAGTAACAACACGTTACGTTGAAACTAAAACTGTACTTTATTTGGTCTAGTTGACTCACTTTTATTTCATTCTTCATTGTGATAAATTTTCTTGGAGACAATTATGGTTTGACTGACTCTATTCGGTTATATCATGTCTCAATTTTCACCATTCAAGCACCAAAAGTATGTCTAGATTTTGTCAACTTTGTGTGTTGTGGAGTTTTTGTCTCGTCGTCTGTTGTTTTATCGCTTAATATCCCATAAACGCCATAAATATACACAACTATAAATATAGCAATAAAAATCTCACGAAACAACCCAATTTTCTTACCTAATTCATCGTTGTTCCTTTACCGTTTCTTTTCGTGTTTTCGTATTCTGGTATTCTTAAGAATGCGTGTGTTTTATGTGATTTATGAGCTCACTACTGTCAAATCTCAAGACGATAACAACCTGATGACAAAACGTCAATAAACTCAATCCTACATAAAAAGTTGATCGCATCATTAAAGTAGTATGTACCTACAACCATTTAATGTGTTCAAATGTCTCTTCTCGCTGTATCGGTATAAATTCCAACTGTTATCTAAAAAGTGGTGCTTTTGTGGCTCGCAATAAAATGCAAATGCGATTACACGTCACATTCCACAAATCTCATTCGAATTGGGACGACGAAGCATTCTACATTTCAGATGTACGATGTACTTCTCACTTCATGTATTGTATTTGTTTGCGCTTAGGTGCGGAAAGAATTAACTCCTTTTGTGCTGCTTGTGCTCTTGTGCATTTGCGTGGTGTCGATCGGTCGGTGGGTCAAGGTGACTGGGTGACACGCCGTCGATCGAAATTGCTTCCAGCTTCGCGCTTGATTGCTTTCTTTTGCCCCATTCAACAACAAAGAACACCTAGGTTTCATTTCAAATTTCAGATATGAAATTTCAAATTCGCATCGTTTCCAATCTCGTATGTTTGACACGCGATTGACGGAAATAACAGGAAAGAAAGGAAATTCAACTATAAGAATAAAGCGAGCAGAAGGTTAATAGCTTGCAGTAAATCGATACTAATTCAATTTTCTTTTGTATGCAGCTGCTTATGCAGCATGCATGCTTAACCTCACTTTAGATATGCAATTTTTATTCTGCACGCAATGTCAACGACAAATAAGGAGAAAATGTAAACTAAGTTTTGCTATGTTAACAGCATGTTTGCAGCATATTGAATTTGGTGATGGGAAACCAGATCGCAATCGTGAAATTATCCAATTACGCCATGTTCATGGCGCAGCGCGGTAATCGGTCGCAGCTTAATGTCTATAATGTCTAATCGCACTCGCATCGAGAGCGTTTAGAAATTTAATGGATGACATAGTTCTCGATTTTGTAAGAGCTCTTCCGAAGTCCGCCTGGATAAGACGGGCGCAATTATTCATGTGTATCATCATTTACGTCAGAATTACGCGTGCCGAGCGTGTAATTATTTCATTCGAGCATTGGGCACGAGTTGTAACTTGTAACGATTTGACGAGAGGTATATTTGAATCTTAAATACCGAAACGTTCTAATTCTAGTTATCTGGGTAGCTTACCTTGTTACTGCGTTACTGGAATGTGTTGGACGCCGCGGGGGAGTTAAATCATGACACTAATAGCAAATAACGCTCAATGTGAACAGATTATTGAGATTATACTTGCGCTGAAGTTTTTACGCGCGGATTTAGAGTTGTTGTTAGCAACATTGTGCAGAGCGCAGCAGAGCGTCGCGACTCGCGAGGTATGCAGTGCCATCTATCGAAGTTACAATGATCTAGAGTCGGTGAATCTACCTAGTTCCTAGTACTTACGATAGATGGCTATACCTACACTATAAATTGAGAAATGAAGTATAAGCGTTGGTATAAGCGTATAAGCGAAAGCTCATATTAAATATAAGTTGATTGTTTATAGAACATTGTAAATATGTTTTACTATAAATATGTTTGCATTAATACATAAATTAGTTAAAATTTTACATTTATTAGACAATTCAATTGTTTTATTTCGGTGTTGATGGAGTGTTGACTGTTGTATGTTCTAATAGATGGCAGCACGTAGTCTAAATTTTGGTTGTCGGTCGTCGGTGTCGGACCATCGGACGTGTCGGTTGAAAACGGTTGAAGTAGTGAAATTGAAGGTTGTACTTGTAACCGGCAATCCGTTCGCTAAACGGCTAAACATTTAACAACTTTTCACTGTGCATTAAAAATGTCGTCTGCTATCGTCGTGTTATTCGCATTATCGTATTGTTAAGTGTTTACCGCGTGTCCGCGTGATTCTTTCACTACGAAATGAATGTAGGTACTTTTAGTGTCGATTGTGATTGTGACTGTGAGTGGTGGTTGATGGTGCACTTGTCGACTCGCAGCGTCTCCACGGCGGGTAAGCAAATTTACGACTTTTTTAAAGGCAGAACATTCGCAATTCTAAAATCGGAAGGGTACTGTGTACGGTACGCCATTATCCGCATCGTAAATTACCCTAACGCAGGCTACGGTGCCGTTTAACTCGTGTCGCGGCGCTAAATACAAACGATTGCCTCTCAAGACGAGCGCAACAATGCGTAATAAATGTTCGATTGTAATTTACACCCTCGTCGGGATCTATAAAATATCATCCGCATCCGAGGCATAAAAAGCCTGATATACGCCGTCATATGCCGAATGCCGATACGCCTGATAGCAAAACGTACAAAAATTCGTTGTGCGCACAAGTTAGTGACAAGTTTGTTGCAAGATGTAAGAAGAGCAAGAAGAGCAAGAACACACACCGCCAACAATTACACTGGTCTAGTTTTGTCTGCAGTCGTTGTCACAGGCACATTTGCTCTCTGCTCTGCAAACTGCAAATAATTGCTCGGACAAGGTTTCGTTAGAATTTAGTCACTCGCCAGTCGCCAAGTTTCAATGCACTCAAACCAATTTCAGTGTGTGCTGCGAAAAAATGCAATCTTCACTCTTGCTGTGTTAGCTGATGGCTGAGTGTGCTAGTGCATTCTGATGCAATGCGTTCATGTCAAAGGGTACTTAATAATAGGAGTGCCGTGCCGCACGGCGCGGAATCGAGTCCGGGTTACTGTGGCATTCTGCACCCATTCCGCCATCGAAAATGCATCTGCGCTTGAGAGTTGAGAGTTGGAGTCTGCATGTGTGCGCGCACGCTGATGGCTTGTCTGGAGCACGGCTCCACCTTTGCGCATTGCAAAATTGCCCGGCGCACAGTGACAAAACACCGCGCCGCCGACAGACAATAAGTTCATTCACGATCCACGATAATCGCGGCGGCAATGGCGCAGAGTGGCACTTATTGTCTGCGGTGGTCCTGTTGTTGTATACGCTCGCACACTTTACACACGTAATTTGCGCATAAGACAGCAGGATAACTCTGTTCGCTGTTGCAGTTCATTATTGAGCAATGGGGGCGTGAAGTACACGGCAATTATGACTATTATGAGTAACATTTCAAGAATTTAGGCAATAGTAAAGGCTGAAACACTTGCACACTATACAGTGTGTTTTAGGAGGTTATGATTCGGCGCTTCGAACCGGAAGTGAACCGAAAACTCGAAAATACATACATTTTTGCTCACCTGCGTCTGAAACATGCTTTTCGGTCTTTTGAAAAGCCCAAGGGCAAAAATAGAGTACGCCAGGGTATACTCAGTAACTTTCAAAACGCCTAGCTTCGGCCCTACGTACGCAATATACTATATTTGCGGTGCAAAGCTCCTTGGTTTAATGCTTTTGTTATTTAAGGTGTCCCCAACAATACTATTGATTTTGAGTCTAATCTATCTTGAAAAAAATATACATATATTTTATTCTAGCCTTGTCTTGAACCATCTATGAATAGCAGTTTGAATTTGAAAACATATGTTTAAATGGCAAAATGTCAGGAAATCAATCTTTCGATATTGATCTTGCAAGATCTTGACATAACTGATTTCGATCTTGAAAAATATTGAAAAAATCTTGAATTGCGAGATTTTTGTGAAACCCTAAATTTATGATTATACAGGGTGTTATTCAAAATAAAATGTGAAATTCGTTTGTGAAAATATTTTACCGTAGTCTAGTTAAACACCTGTAAAGTTTGGTTTTCAACTTCTAAAATACATAAAATAATATTTTGGGTTATTAATGGCTTTTAAGTTCAACAATTCGAAAATGCCAGACTAATAAGATCGAATACTTTTAATTTCGTAAAATGACTTGTAAAACACCAGTGGAGATCCTCTTTTACGGAAGGACACAATTTCCAGTTCCACCCTGTATACCATATATGAATGTGGCTGGTAATGTAGTAATTAATACAAAGTACCTACGAACATCTAGCATTATGAATGCAGCGTTGATGTGAGCAGGAAATTAAAATCAATGCAACGACAATAAATCGCGACGCTGCGCAAAGGGCAGCGAATTAATGTGAGAATTGCCCAACTCGTTTAGCACACCAACCAGGCAAATTAATTAACCCGACTGCCATCCGCCGTAATAGTGCTGGATGCTGGATAATATGCTGGTATTGTGATATACGCGATAATCAGATGGCGTTGATAATTGCAACTGCAACTGCAACTCAAATTGGGTCTGACTACACAGTCACAAGTTCAGGTTCAAGTTGGAGTCGCACCGCGCAGGATCCTCAAAGGATTAGTATGTCATGGTGCAAACACCCAACCAAAAGTGTGGTGCGAACTGCGAAGTGGAAGTAGGTTGAAAAAAGGATCAATTAAATGCGCGTACGAGTCTCCGACTCGAAATCTCCATTCATTCGCGCACGCCTGGCAATAACTTTTAATTGGGAGGCGCAAGAGGTATACAATCTGTATAATTAATCCTTATTAAGTGCATACTCAATGTTGCTTCACATTCCATGTGAAATTAGAATTACAACTCAAACATTCAATAGTAAAAACCAAAAGTAAAAAATGTCTTTACAAATCTCCTAATTTTAATTTCTCCTGTTAAATGATTTTGTGATTAAGAAATTCGTAGATTTTAGATTGACTGCTGTTGTGTGGACATGCAGTATGACATATTTGTGTGGTGTTGTTGTGTTTAGCAGTGTTTATGTTGTATAAAGTGTATTAAAGTGTGAGTGTAGGTATACTGCGGCGGCTCGTTAGCGAAATTAAGTGCGTCGTGTGTTTTGTTAAATTTCTCGTTAACTATCTTAATTACATCGCGTATGAAACGCAGTACCTAGCGCATCGCATATTAACGGATACTTTTCCATGTCACTTCAACTTCTAAAAGTACGAATCTATTCAATTTCAAACACGCCTCAACCTCACAAAATTCAATTTCCCCCTGCTGTCGAGCATTTTCACTTTTCTTTCCTTCTCATGTTGATGGCATGAGCAAAGTGACAGTCGGCATGACAGAATGTCAGCAGAGGTGTTTAGTTGAGTATAGTAGATGTTGGAATCTCAACGTGAAAGTGAAAATGATATTTTCATGGTGAATTCGCTGAAGGGGTGTGTGTGTGTTTGTGCGGGTTGCATGCATATTCATTACCCAAAGTTTAATTGATTTCGACGCTGCGCTGCGCTTTCCCCCCTTCGCTCGTTTGCCTCGTTTCTGTCGTCCTTTGAGTGCGTAATACAGCAGCACAAGTCAAAGGTTGTTTGCACCCCCCCGTGCGGGTACAAACCAAACAATATGGCCTCGTCCGAAATTTCGGCGCGTGGCTGCCGCTGATGGGCGGGGGCAAGGTGCAGCAAAAGCGGAAGTGGCGAAAATTGCTGCCGTACGGTTTGCGCCAAGTGCTGCCGGAGTGTTAGGGACCACGGGCCAGAAAACGCAAGAATCATAAAAATCAATAAAAATTGAAACATCCCGAATTGCCGAAAAGCCGTTAACAGGCAGATTGTAAAAAATCGCCTTTTACAATCCTCTCTCCAAATAATCCTCTCTGGCGAGACGAAAAAATATATACAAATTAGAAAAACTTCACAACAACAGACGTGATCCAAACGGTTGCTGGATATTGTCGGCTTGCACTGTCCTCAGCCTGAAAATCTATTATTTTAAAATAATGTATTGTGAGATTTTTATGATTCTCGCGTTTCCTGGCACGGTCTTGCTTATTTGAGGCTAAAGAGCGAAGGGAAAGCGGCGCTTCCTGGTTGTGCGATGTTGAGTTTTCCGAAACTCCGACACGCCAAAACTGGGAAACGCTCAACGCAACACCAAACACCGAGTGTCGACGTCGACGAGTCTCGAGTTGAGTGAGAATGCGACTGAAATCGTGCGTTAATTAAAATCTGACACGAGAGAAATTGTCGTGCACATTGCAGACAGGCGACACGACACGAGCCCAAAGACTACAAAGACTACATTTCGTTGCGCGTTGCTTTTTGATGGCAAATATTTTGATAAGAATATGGAACATTCCTTAAACGCACATACACGCGGTTCTAAAATCTACAAAAACCGTGCCATTTCATCTCAACTTCCCAACTCAGCTTTAATTAAATCCATTCCGTGTTTCCGAATTGTTTTTCGCGTGTAAATTTTCAAATTTTGTAGGCATTTATGGTGGTGGGAGAAAAAGTAGTGGGTCTCTCATTGGTGGACAACCAACTATTCCTATACAGGGTGTTTCCTAAATAGTGTCAGAACGCCACGTGGCGTTATTCTTTGAATTATTTAGATGAGTTAACCGAAAAGAAAAAATATATATCTTTCTTCGTTTTCATATGGGAGG